>CAUYRT010051337.1:0-16878 GCA_963574885.1 Lepilemur ruficaudatus
CCACCATGCCCGGCTAATTTTTTCTATATATTTTTAGTTGGCCAATTAATTTCTTTCTATTTATAGTAGAGACAGGGTCTCGCTCTTGCTCAGGCTGGTGTCGAACTCCTGACCTTGAGTGATCCTCCTGCCTCGGCCTCCCAGAGTGCTAGGATTACAGGCGAGAGCCACCGCGCCCGGCCCCTGGCTCAACTTTCTAAGTGTTACAGTTTTCTAACTGGTCCCACTGCCTTCAGTCCTGCCTCCATTCAGTCAACTGTCCACACTTTAGCCAAAGTCATCTTTTTAAGTACAAGACCAATCGTGTCACAGCCCGACAGAAATCGCAGCAGCTCCCTACTGCTCAGCTGTACCAAGGCCCTACTTTCTAGCCATGAAGAATGACTTACGGATCCCCAGCAGTTCCATGGTCTCTCAATTCTCTCTGCTCTTCGCACCTGCCATTCCCTATACCCAGAATACTTTTCCGCTTTCTTCCTTGCCCATGTTAATTGCCCCGTGTTCTTCAGGACTCTAATTGGATGCCACTGCTGCTCTAGGAAGGGGAACAGGGGTAGAAATATGGCTTCCTAGAGAATTCCCTGTTTCCTCTCCAACAGCAGTGTGCTATCTGGAGACGCCGTGAGGCTGCTGGAAGGCAGGAGCAGTATTTTATTTTTCTTTGTACCCTCAGTGTCTAGCTTAAGGGCTGGTACATGGTATCAGTAAATGTCTACAAATAAAATAAAGCACTACTCCTGATGTATGAGCCCAAGAGGCAGGTAGGAAGGTGCCAAACCCCAGCTCCCCTACCTAGTTATCAGGGTGGTTCTAGAAGTTCTTAGGTATGAAGCTCAGGATTCATTTGCATCCCAGCCATCTAAAGTAAGTGACAAGTGCCAAAGGCCAGGTCTCTGAAGGTTCCTAGAAGGCAGGCCTCTGATAGTTAACGTGAGTCTGAAAGCCGGGCAGCTGCTGTCAGGAAAGAAAGGGTCAAAGGGTGGCTTGCTGGGAGAAGAGCAAGGACTTCCAGGAGATGAGTAAGAGGAGGGGCAAACAAAGAAACCCAGCAGCGTCCAGGAAAGTGACTTCAGAGAGACCCTCAAATTAGATGAGCAGCGACTATCTAATGAACTCTCCTGTGTGTACGCAAGGCATGGAGGTGGTGCCTAGGCAGAGCATCTTCACTCTACACTCAGCCCCTGCCAGTTAAAGGCATTTACCTGTTGGGTCCTCCGAGAAGGGTCAGTGCCATCTGACTGGCACATACACCTGTCATCTCCAGTCTCCGCTCCAGGGTCAGTCCGTGCTTCTCAGCCACGGATAGCAGCTTTTTATGTAGCTCATAGGAAACACTTGGGACAACCAGGCCAGAGTCTGTGGTTCAAAAAGTGGAGAGAGAAAGGGAAAGTGATTATGGGAAACAAGGTTCAAAAATGAGTGTACTCGATCCAGGATTCTGTGAATGCCAACACTTTAAGATCGACCCTCCCTTGGCCCAGCCTCTTTGTCTTATGGGGCTAAGGCATGCACTGCAGCCCTCCAGAGCTCAAGTAGTAGGTGGTAAACCAAGTAACAACTTGTTCCAGGTCACCAGAAAGCAAAGACGAACTTTAGCTCCCTCAGCAGTTTAGCTGTAGACTACAAAGGCCAAAGTCACCATGATACATCCACCACGAACAACCAAGAAACAGCCAGCATACAGCATGTAGCACATAGCACGGCCATACACCACATTAGAAGAGTGTGTGCTTTCCCCATGTTAGGAAGTGCCAATCTGGGCAGTGGGCTTTCCAAACAAGCAGGCTCCTCATCCTTCCTGAGAAGCGGAACAGACACCAGCTAACCCTTCTGACCCCCTGACCCCTGCTGTTCTGGTCAAACTCAGGGCAGGATGACTTGCTGGTTGCATCTGCTCCCTACTTCCTCCTCCTCCTCTCTTCTATTCGTATCTTCCTCTTTGCTTAGGAAATTCAGCTAGTAGGCCGGGTGTGGTGGCTCACGCCTGTAATCCTAGCACTCTGGGAGGCCGAGGCAGGAGGATCGCTCAAGGTCTCCTGACCTTCAAGACCAGCCTGAGCAAGAGTGAGACCCCGTCTCTGCTAAATATAGAAAGAAATTAATTGGCCAACTACAAATATATAGAAAAATTAGCCGGGCATGGTGGCACATGCCTGTAGTCCCAGCTACTCGGGAGGCTGAGGCAGGAGGATTGCTTGAGCCCAGGAGTTTGAGCTACTGTGAGCTAGGCTGACGCCACGGCACTCTAGCTGGGGCAACAGAGTGAGACTGTCTCCAAAAAAAAGAGTACATTATGGAAAAAAATAACAAAGGAAAAACAAAAATAACAACAAAAAAGAAAGACAAAACAACAACAACAAAAAAAGTACATCATGGAAAGTACTTGGTTTTTTAAGCTCAAAGCCGAAGTCTGCTGTGGCTGGTATACTTGAAGAAGTCTATAGTATTATTATATGCATGCATTATCAACAAACCAGTGCTATTTCAGGGCCCAGAAAAACAAGACAAGAAAGAAACAGCAAACTCAAAAAATTGTGATCTGCAATGGACAACTCTTGCCTTGACAAGGTCTTCCTCCCTCCAAGATGCCAATGCCACCTTACAAATGCCAAGGCCACTGGGCTGGCCACAGGGGAGCATACCCTTTGTCAAAGAGGCCCATCTGGTTTCACTGGGTGATGGACCAACAAACACAAAGCCATTGTGGGACTGCATGTAGCTAGTTCTGTCTGGCTGGATCAGATGCCCATTTAGGTCCTGTGTCCTCAACTATACTGGACTGTAAATTCCTTGAGACAGGGAAATACATATTGTATTTCTTTCTTTTTTTTTCTTTTGAGACAGAGTCTTACTCTGTTGCCCTGCATAGAGTGTTGTGGCATCAGCCTAGCTCATAGCAACCTCAAAATCCTGGCCTCAAGCCATCCTCCTGCTTCAGCCTCCCAAGTGGCTGGGACTACAGGCTCACACCACTACACCCAGCTAATTTTTCTATTTTTAGTAGAGACGGGGTCTCGCTCTTGCTCAGGCTGGTCTCAAACTCCTGAGCTCCAGCAATCCTCCCTCCTCAGCCTCCCAGAGTACCAGGATTGCACGTATTAGCCACTGCGCCCAGCTACACATCTTGTATTTCTTTGGCTCTTGCTTGCTCAACTTGTTCCAGCTACAGTTATCAACACAGGTGAGTTCTCATCAGGTACTCAAATATATAAATGGTGTAAATCTAGTGCTATTTCTGGCCTGGCCTAACTCTAAGGTAGAAGTTTTCAGTAAATTCATCCTCATTCCATTATTCCAGCGTCCGACAGAGGAAAAAAACTGTCTTCCCCACTGGTATTCAGGAGAAGAAATCTATTGAGATTCTACGTATCCAGTCTTGCCTGCATAGATTCTTAAAACCACACAGAATGAGGCTACAGCTTTATGTTTCAACAATAGGAAATCAAGCACAAAGACTGAACCTGTAGCAACCCGGGTCTGTATCCTCTCAAAGGAAGATAGAATAATAATATGATGATGATAAAAATATTTAACATATCAAAATAAACATTATCCTGTGGGTTAACAGAGCCCCTTTTACTTGCCCAAGTCCTATTCCTGTCTTGGGCAGAGACAACAAACACTGCCACTAGATGCACTCGGTCTCTCCTCCACCTCTTTCTGAAATGTCAGTCATTGATGTCCCAGGTGCCAATGCTGGAGGCTACTGCCTGACCTTGCATGTCAACAGCTGATTAAAACCGCCATTTTTATGGCCTGCTTCAGACACACATATTATCAGACCTCATTAAGCTGAATAGTTCTCAAGAGTTCCATGCCACTAACAACCCCAAACCCGTCAGACAAGTCACGCACCTGCCTATTTCAAACACCCTCTTTACCTGCAAAGTCACGCAAGGTAGAGCTTTCACTCAAGTCTATGCATTTCTTCACCTATTTATCAGTACTCTTTCTGTTGGATTTGAAATGCATCAGGGCAGTGAGTCTTGGGCCTGCTACTCCACAAATCAAGTTTGCTTTCTGGGTCTGCTTCTTGTGCTATGTACACAGGCAGGCAGCCCCCTCTGGTTCTGAGGGCTCTCTTAGAGCAGGCAGAAGCATTTTCTGCTAGCTTTCCCCTCAAAATCCTTAGAGGTATAAAACTCACGGTACAGGGAGAGGAGAGGTCACCCCACCTTGGCTGGCTAGATGCTACAGCTGAAAACAGTGTGGCTCTTACCATCCCCTCACTGATCTGTGTTAGGGGGACAGGGCACCATTGATTAACTGGCATATTTTTGCAGTCTAGGGAAAGAAAAGGCCAAGAACCCTGACTGCTCAGAGTCCGGCAGTTGCAGGGCTAGGACTCCACTGTCCTCTACCCTGATTGCTTCTCTGAAAGGAACGTGCAAGCACCACCAAATGTTCCTTTTAAACATTTATACACAAAGGCCAACCAGTTAGACTGGCTTATCAGAAACAGGCAGAGGGAATAAAATAAACTCCAAAGGAAGGGAGCCAAGAACATAGCATGCAAATTGCAAACAATAACATTGCAAAAGCCTGAACATGAGCCAAGCCTAATTATGCTTGGGTTGGAAGGTGAATCTTCATTGCTCAGAATCAAGGCAGTAAAATCAGTTAGGGTTTCTTTGAATATTAATATGTATTTTACAGCTGTTGGTAAAACAAGGGAGATATAATTATAACCAGTTTGTGACATGCCGAGTACTTCTTACAATCTGACTTAACCTTAGGGTATCAAGGAAAACGACTCAAGCACACTCACTACAGGCCAGGAAAGAAGCCTCCTCCCTGCAAAACTGACCTCCACTGCATGAGGCTGGGGTGGTCTCTTCGGGCCATGGAACCCAGTGGCCTAGCACCACACGTGGCTGCTTCAGTCTGCCCCCTGTCATGTCCTCACTTTTGCACTGCTCATTCCAGACACCTATTTTAGGGCTTTCCCTCCCTTATGGACACATACACACACTCTTACACCTTCCATCACACTTTCCCATCCTCAGACACCCTTCAGCACCATGTCATGTCCAAGCTTTCTCTCTCCTTCCAACAGCCCAGCCTTTCTGCTGTATAACAAGAATCCCACAACAAAGTGCCATCTCAGATCTAACTCACTGGCGTGGCCCTTTGACTAGAAAGGCCGTGTGTGTCTCATGTCTCATCAGTGAGGAACACAGCTCATTAGCAGGCATGAGGTTTCTCCAGGACTATGAATTCTGATTCCATTCTGTGGTGGTCACAAAATTGGGTGGTGATGTCACACTCGTTCCTTTTGGGATATAAAGCCATTGGTAAATTTATACCCTCAGAGCAATGTACATACAGCTCCTCTAGATCTACATTAAAGTGATCACAATTTGCCGGCATGGCAATTTGGCGTCAAGTGTATGTCTGAAGGAAGGATCTGTTATAAGAAGCCTACATACATACTCCCAATACTCTTTATTATGGCCCAAAAGAGGTCTCACCATCTGGGCCTGTCTATTCACCACCTTCACCTGGCACCCAACCTGCATCGCACCCCAGACATCTTGGCTACCTTCTGGTTCCTAAATACCCCAAGTTCGTTCTGGCCTCAAGAAACAGGTCCCTTCACATGCTTTCCCTCTCCTGGCATTCTCTCCTCTCTTCCAACACCACCCCTGCACACAGCTGGCGCTTCATTCTTCAGGGCCAGCATGCCACTATTTCCCTCACTGCACTCCCTACATCTGACTCTTTCCCTATCACTCCCCTCCCCCATTTACAACAACTAGACTAACCCTGCTGTCCACACTGGACCTTATTCCTCCAGGCTAATACTCCACTGGAACAAGCTGTGGACTCAAGAAGTAAAGAACTTCTCAACAAGATAACTTACTAATTATGAAGGGAAAAATTATCTTTACAATGAAGAAATCTGGCAGATGACACCTTACCAAGTGATCAAAGTTAGCCCCAGTGACGGGACAAACTGATGTGATGCATTGAGAAAGACACAACCCCATTAAAATCCTGGAAAACATGTTTAACATGGATCAAATCAAAAGGAAACAATCAGTAAATCAAAACTAAGGGACATTCTGCAAATCAACTGGCATCTTCACAAATATCAATCTCATAAAGACAACAAAAGTTGTGGGAACTGTTCTAGATTAAAAGAAACAACAGAGATAATATGACAACTGAATGTAATGTGCAATGGTTGATTAAAAATGCAGCTATAAAGGACATTATTGGAAAGTTTTACATATGGAGCATATATAACACTTTTACATTACTTAAAAATTTCCTGAGAGCATTCCTGTCGTGTAATAAACATTCCACTGAATATACGTGTTGTGGAAGTATTTAGGGGTGAAATGCAATGATGAGTGAAACCAAATGGGTCAGAAATGTGTCTGTGCGCACATATGTATTTATTCTATATAAAGCAAATGTGTCCAAATGTTGACTGGTGAAGCTAAATGTAGAGTATATGGCATGTTCATTACACTATCCTAGCAACTTTTCTGAAAGTTTGAAATTTTTTATTATTTTTTTATTTTTTAATATGAAGGAGGGCAAATGAAGAAGGAGGTTCAATTTCCTTTTTTTTCAGACAGAGTCTCGCTCTGTAGCTCTGGCTAGAGTGCAGTGGCGTCAGCCTAGTTCACGGCAACCTCAAACTCCTGGGCTCAAGCAATCCTCCTGCCTCAGCCTCCTGAGTAGCTGGGACTACAGGTGTGGGCCACAATACCCAGCTAATTTTTTCTATTTTCAGTAGAGACAGGGTTTCACTTTCACTCAGGCTGGTCTTGAACTCCTGAGCTCAAGCAATCCTTCCACCTTGGCCTCCCAGAATGCTAGGATTATAGGCATGAGCCACCATGCCTGGCCAAATTTTTTCTTTTTTTTTGAGACAGAGTCTCACTCTGTTGCCTGGGCTAGAGTGCCGTGGCATCAGCCTAGGTCACAGCAACCTCAAACTCCTGGGCTCAAGAGATCCTACTGCCTCAGCCTCCCGAGTAGCTGGGACTACAGGCATGCGTCACTATGTCAGGCTAATTTTTTCTATATATTTTAGTTGGCCAATTAATTTCTTTCTATTTTTAGTAGAGACAGGGTCTCGCTCTTGCTCAGGCTGGTTTCGAACTCCTGACCTTGAGCGATCCTCCCGTCTCGGCCTCTCAGTGTTAGGATTACAGGCATGAGCCACCACACTCGGCCTTCAGTAGCACTTCTAAACTCCAAGATTTATTTCTTCCTGAATTCCTTTTAAACACACACACAAAATCAACACAGATTTCCTGACCACCTATTTTGAGATAAAAACAATGTTGGTCAGCTGGGCATGGTGGCTCATGCCTGTAATCCCAGCACTTTGGGAGGCAGAGGCGTGAGGATCATTTGAGGCCTGGACTTTGAGACTAGCCTGGGCAACAAAGCAAGAGTCTGTCTCTACAAAAAATAATTAGCTGGGTGTGGTGGCGCATGCCTGTAGTCCCAGGTACTCGGAAGGCTGAGGCAAGAGACCTGCCTGAGCCCAGGAGTTTGAGGTTGCAGTGAGCTATGATCACATCATTTCACTCTAGCCTGGGCAACAGAGTGAGATCCTGTCATTCATTCATTAAATAAATAAATAACACTGCCAGTCTTAAAAGCCTTAGAATGCTTCTAGAACATCTCTTGGTGACAAGAAGCAGAGCAAGATAGCCAAGGCTCAGAGGCAGATAGAATGCCAGCTACGGAAAAATATGCCAGCCATGGAAGACAAATGCCAGCCTGGAATGGTGAAAGCCAAACTTGTCCTGAGAGCAAGCAAGATACATCCCCACTGAGGCTCAAAGACTTAGCTAGCACAGTGGGAAGAGCAGAGCCAAGAAGCAGCAGGAACAAACCAACTGTGGCTTCACTGGCTGCTCCCCTTCCGAGTAGGAACCAGACTGCTTTTACCAAGTGAAATGGGTAAGGGTAAGCAGTGTGGAAGCTCAGACTAGAGGGCTTCGCCCAAGCTTTGACTGAATCCTTTGCAAGACAAAGTAAACAGTAACTCTAATTCAGGCCACCTCACACATTTGCTGTTCCCTAAATCTCAGTAGACATAGTGTGGAGGTGTCAAAGCTGACGGGACAAGTGCAGAGATTCAGTGCCTGCAAAATAGCACCCCACTGCCTCTCTTCTGGGCTTCTACATACCAGAGGACAGAAGAGGGCTACCCAGTTGAAAACTAATGGTGGAGGTTAAATAGAAAGTCTACCCAATAGGAAGGCCTCATGAATAGAGAAGAATTTATTGGAACCTAGGGAATGAAGAATTTGAGCCACTTTTAAGTCATTCTTAATTAAAGGTGTACTGGAACATCTACCTCCAGCAAAATGGAAATAATCACAAAATGGGGATAACAGTACAACCTCATAGAGATGCCATGAAGATTAAGTGGGATAAGCACGTGAGGTGCTTACAATGGTGCTTAGAACACAGTTAATACCCAATGAATGTTAGCTATGATTATGAGGATGTTGCTTCTCCTGAACCAGGCCCCCACCTCCTCTTCCTCTAAACCTTGACCTGCCATCTTATATCTTGTACACATTTCTATTATTTGTATATTTACACATTTGGTTACACTGTACTCCAAGCCCCCTGAGGTGATGAACCATGACTTACCCAGAGTATCCAGAACAGTGTCTGGCACATAGTAGGTATTCAGTAAATGTTGATGCTTTGAAATAATCTTACTGAGGCAGCTTTTGCAAATTCACATTTGAAGTCAAAATATTTACTGTATAACAAGTGGATTTTGTGCTAGCTGCTTTTCCACATATTCTCATTTAATTGACAAGTATTACCCCACTTTACAGATAAAGAAACCAGCTCCGTAGCATCTCCTTGGCTACATAAGTCAATTCCTCAACTCTCCAGAACCCCCCTCACTAAAGCCCTTAATAACTAGTAACTCCCTTACCTTTCTATCCCTCAATGTAGCAACTCTTCTATTTGCTTTCTCTGTACTTAGCCACAAAGCATTGCAGAAAGAAAAAAAATCACAAAGCCATGTAGACTTGGCCCACTGTAGAGTCAAGCACTCTAACTACAACTAGACTCTCACTGCCATTCTTCCTGCCCCATAGGTTCAACACCTCCGAATCCTCTGGCTCAGTCAAGCCTTGTCCACCTCATTTCGATCCTTCTAGCCTATCAAATTCCCCTCTGCCACTTCTCTCACATGTCTGTGTTCCTTTCTATTCAATGGTCCAAACCCCCAGCACGTTAGTTATATCATGAACACAACTGGTCCTGCTTTGGTCTCCCATCTCCCCTCTCTTCCACCCAGAATTCTACCACGAGACCAGTCTTCCTAAAAGGGATTTAGGTCATGTAATTTTCCCACCCAAAATCCTTTAGATGTTCCCCATGGCTGTAGGGCAAGGATAGCATTGGCACACAAGGCCTGCTGTGCTCTGGTCCAGAGCTGTTTTTAATGTCTTCCACTCCCCTCCCCTCCATCTGCCCTGGCCAAACCTGCTAATGACCGATCTCCCACACAGCCCTTTACTCACACCACTCACCAGCATCTGCCTCGCCTATCCACAGATATCCTGCTCTTCTCTCTGTCCAGGGAAATCCTGCCCATGCTTCAAGGCTTCTGTTTGGCTTCCGTCCTGCTCTCACAGTCAGCCTTCCCTGATCCAGGCTCTAGGACCTCTCCTGCCTCTCAACACCTAGTGTACTTAATGTCCATACCTTCACTTGGACTCTGGGCATGCATGGTATCTTTACATCTCCTATTACATCTTAATAACTTGAAGGCAAGGAGTTATAGTGACTTACACTAAAGAAGCAGCGTTTCCACTGACTCAAACTGTCTTAAATATTTCTTTCAGAATATTATGAGTGTTGAGCCAAGATTCTTCTCTGAAGCCTTACCTCTTTTCTAAGCAGTGTTCTTTGGGGAGTTCTCACCACTGAACAGAAGGGTGCTCACACACACTGAGCAGTTTATATTTAAAATGAGCACACATGTGCGTGTGCATACACATACAGAATCTCTCTTTAAAGAATTTCAAATTATCCATCTTGGCTGGAGATGTGGTAAAAAAAAAAAAAAAAAAAAGAATTTCAAATTATAAGTCTGGATCCAGAGAGATCCTGATCAATTCAGGAGGTGACAACTGGACACCATTATTTAGCAAGGTGGACCCAAGTTAGAGAAATGTCTGACAGTTCATGACTGTTGGAGACAGCAGCCCTGCCAAAGGACCCTAAAGGACTTTCCACAGAGAAAAGATTTGGGTTAAACAAAGAGCTAGATTTAGCTGCTTCCTGAATGTGTTTTCCCAATCAACAAACCTATCATAATACTGCCTGCCCTCTGGCCCACCATAGCTGGCAAGGAGTACTGCCAAGACGAACATGAGTACTTGGTGAATAATGGCGTATTATATACTATTGACACTAGTCAGAATCTTAAATCCCAAGGCATAACCAAATGGGTAATAAACATGTTGTTCTCCTTTTGCTACTCTGGGAATCAGCAGAAAATAAGGTATTTGGTATTCTGGGACATGAATGCCATAAGGCCCAGATTGGGGGAGCTATCCAGGCCACTCCCGTAAACTGCTGATCTAAATTGGTCCGTTTCTGACAGAGTATAGTACAAAAGAGAACAGACCATACAGACACTCCTCAACTTACAATGGGGCTACATCCCCATAAATCCAATGTAAGCTGAAAATATTATAAGGTGAAAATGCATTTAATACACCTAACCTACTAAACATCATAGTTTAGCCTAGCCTACCTTAAACATGCTCAGAACATTTACATTAGCCTACAGTTGGACAAAATCATCTGGCAACACAGTCCCCTGTAGAGTATTGGCTGTTTACCCTAGTGACCGTGTGGCTGACTGAGAGCTGCAGCTCCTGTCACTGCCCAGCAACAGAGAGAGTATCCTACAGCATATTGCTAGCCCGGGAAAAGGTCAAAATTCAAAATTTGAACTACAGTTTCTACTGAATGAGTATTGCTTTCACATCAACTTGAAGTCAAAAAACTGTAAGTCAAACCATTGTACGTTAGAGACCTATCTATAGTCTCTTTTGCCATTAAACTGCTGTTCTCTTCTTACATTGTATTCTTGCTCCTCTTTATCCACATTCAGAAGAGAAAAGGAGATGTGAGGAGTAAGGTTTAAAAGAGCCTCTACCTCTCTGGGCCTCATGTTTCTATCCATGAAATGAGAAAATTATGCTAGGTGATCAAGTAACCTAACACTAACATTTTATGGTCCTAGATTGTTTCTCCAAATATTTTAGATAGTTTGCCATATTCCGATCCTAACATTCGGATAGTAGATCCAATTGGAAAAGTGTCCCCAGCTCTGCACTATCTGACTACCACTCAGTAAAAACCTGCTTGAGCTTGTGCCTTGGAGCTGGAACAGAGATAAAAATCACCTGTAGGAGAAGTTGCTTAGCAAGACAACTGCTTGCTTGCTTTTTTTCTAGCTCAGGTCCTGCTTGGCAAAGGGACTACATTTCCACTCCTTACCACTATTAAGAACAAAAACCAGATGGCATGAAGCTGCTGGGCTTCTTGTCTCCTCACTGTCAAGAACCAGTGGAGTGCAACTGTTGCTACACACAAGCCGCCATACCTGAGTTCTTGGCCAAGGACCAGCAAGTGTGGTTTGTAGCACGTTTGTTGATAATAACTTAAAGGAGAGTAGAGAACTTTTCACTTCTGTCATTAAAAACAAAAGAGGTATGAAGATCAAGTTGGAGTGTGTAGAAATTTCACCTCTTCTTTTGTCTACTTTAACAAATGTTTTTTCAGATTCTTCTACATCTGAGAATCCTTCCTGATTCTCACTGTTATTCTCACACTTTTAGCCACTTCACTCCAAGGCAGACCATAATCTTCCCCAATTCAGGAATTTTCCTACAGTGTAAATAATTTCAGGGACAGTACATAGTGCACAATCCAATAACCTCAGCAGCATCACCCAGACCATATTAGGGACAGCTACCAGTAGCAGCAGCTTTCATTTCACAAATGAGAGCAATAAAAAAGGAAGCAGTCAGAGGTGGACAGTTGGCAGATCTGGGAATACCACTAGACCTAAAGATGATAACTACCTTTGAAAAGCCTAAAACCAGCAATTTTTAAGCCTGATTCTGAGCTATGCTGTTTGCCTTTACACATGTAGTAAAAATCAAAGGAGTTTGTAAAGTCACATCATTACTGCCACTTAAGGAAACCACCTTAGTAAAGAAGCATACCTACCAGAGTCTGCTAGTCAAAGACTGAAACCATTTAGTAGTCTTTTTCAGTCTGACAGCCTATTTTTTTTTTTAGCACAAGCTACTATACTCAGCAAAACCGAATATAACCGAGCCCTACTATTGTCTATAAAAGAGCCAGGTTTGATTTTCCTCCAAATGCAATTAAGCTGTCTCTATAATTTTCCCTATAACAGCTACCAGCATTCAAGATTTATACTCCCTATATTCCAAACTTCAAACCAAAATGAAAATATTATACTCAGTTCCTTTTCTAATAAAATGATTATGATTTATTATGATTTCCTCCTTAGCTCTTAGGAGCATTCAGTAACAATGGTTTTCAAACTGTGATCCAAGCCCAGTTAATAATGTGGTTTGGGGGTAGTGATGGGGACAGGAAAGAGGTGAAGTGCCTCTCCCACAGCTGCTTTTATCTGCTTCATATGCTGTACATTTGAAGAAAAGGTTCTAATGCAAAGAAAGGAAGAAAGAAACTTAAACATCACTAAGGTAAGAGAACCAGACTATCACACAGCAATATAACCACCAAGGCACTACTTTGTTACATAAAAATTATAGCTAGCCAAATTTAATAACCAGGGTTAACAGGAAACAAGGACAACATGGTAAACAAATGTAATTTAATGAATCCTTAATTTTAGCCAATGATTTTAATCATCCATCTTCAGCTGGTTTTGCACCAGCAAATAGTATAACAGAGTTGAACTTCTGGTGAAAGGAACGGGCAGTAGTAACAGGGAAGCCAAAGTGCAAACGGATCTGATGATTTGAATCTAGATAGCCCCAAAGGCCTTTATTTGCTACTTATAAAACTAGTACTAAATAAGCAGCAGACCAGACCCTGCCAGATAAAGGATATAAATGGACATGTAGAGAAATTACCCCCTACCATGGCAGACTGCTGTACTGGCCACAATCCCCAAGAGACACTAATACTGGGACAACCACCAAGCCACTTAATTCCTAATGTAAGATTCTGACTCAGAAACAGAGTCTTTTTGTTTCAAGCATAACAGAAAGTGAAGAGCAGCCGGGGGATGTGGGACCTGGTGCAACTCACCTGTGCAGAACTCCTTGCTCACATTGTGGGGCACTGTGATCCGTCGGTAGACAATGGGCTCTGACTCCAGGATGTTCTCATCGTGGCGGTACCGAGTAGGCCTTTCACTCGGGATGCCTCGGGAACGGGACCCACTTCTCCTCTCATAGGTATCAATCTCCTCAAACACAGCTGCCTTGTCAAAAAGGGCCAGGTTCCCTTCAAAATCAAAATCTGTGTCTGGGATCTCCTCAATATCATCCCCGAAGCACTCATCATCTTTATTCTTCATTTGACCATTCTTTAAACCACTTTTCTTGGGAGTTGCCTGATTTGGGTGCCTGCTACTAGATGACCCTGGAGAAAAAACAGGGACTAAAGTCAGTGTGCCTACAGAAAGTGCTCAGTGGAAGTGGACAATACAGTACGTTAGCTGTCTGTAGAGAACGTTCCAGGAACCAAAGTGAAGATGGTAAAGGCAAGCTATTTCTAAATCATATTAAATAGTGCAAACCACACATCTCACGTGGATAACAGATTTTAATTACCCAAACAACTAGTTAATGAATATGAAGTAAGCAGCACTCCTGGAAATCTTGATCACTTCTGCCCTTTATAAGGAAACTGGTAATAACTGAAACTTTCTCACAATTTAATATCAAGAAAAGAAGTGGAAGGACAGTCTCTCTCACCACAGGCCAGGGTGGTTTGAGTCTGAAAGTCCAGCAGTTATTGAAGAAAGAAATACCCCCGGAGTACAAGAAGGCCAAGGCCTCACAACCTGAAGCCTAAAGGAACACATTATTTAACTGGCTCTTAATTCAATGCTTACTCAGCAAGCAACCTTCTGATTTTTAATTTGATCTCAGGCTAGACTCTAGTTGGAGAGAATCTTTGATTTATATAAGAGATTCTGTATCTTGAGCCAGATACATAGCTACCACTGGTATTCTGGCTTACGAACAGGTCTTTAGACCTTTTGGTTAGTGTGATCTCTTTTTCTCAGAATTTTCTCTCTACTGAGTGAGCAGTTTCTGAACCATCAAATAATGACAAGGTCCATACTGAGCTGATCCTACAGAGGCCACACCAAGATGCACATCAACACCAGGATAGCCAGCTACCCTCTGAGACCCTACTTGGCTACCACACATCAGTCAACAACTACTCTAGTGACCAAGGCAGAAGGCCTCACAGAATTCTCCAGACCATCCATTTCCAGAGAATCTTGAATTAAATTTATATGCTGATTACCATCTGACTACCCTGAAAGGGTGGACTAAGTAACTGGTATGCCAAACCAAACCTGTATCATTGTCTAAATAAATGTAATGCATTTCCTTTTGAAAGACTGAGCCCCTCAGCTACTGAAAACACTCAAGTAGCAGTTAGAAAATCACAAGCAAACCCCCTCACATATGCCAATCAACTATATTGCTCTAACTCTTCTCAGAGCAACCCCTGCAACCCAATGGACCAAGAGTCAGGAGACCTAGGATCTAGTTGCAGCTCCATCATTAAAATGTTACATAATCTCATATCCATCATCTAACTTCTCAGGGTTCTCAATTTCCTTGTATGTAAAATGTTCATAAATACTGGTACCCCCAGTAGAGTTTCTAGCATATAGCAAGCAGCCAATAAATATTTAACAAAGTAATCAATATCAGCAAGATCAAATACATTAATTATTCTGAAAGGTGTGTACTATGCAAATATAATTTATGCCCAAGTCTTCCTAATGTCAAGTACTGGTATGGAAAAAAGCTGCAATGGTAGTGAAGATACGATTTAGGACTCTGAAAAAAACCAAGGCTGATCAAAATTATGAAGGTGAGGAAGAGTGCTTGAGACACCATAAACAGCTCAGATTATGAACCAATAAGAAGCTAGTCAGAGTTTGGGTTAAGTTCCAGTTCTCATAATTTGATAAAATATTCAGTGAAAGCCCAGGTGTGGTGGCTCATATCTGTAACCCTAGCACCCTGGGAGGCCAAGGAGTGAGGATCACTTGAGGCCAGGAGTTCAAGACCAGCCTGAACACAAGCGAGACCCAGTCTCTTCAAAAAAAAAATAGAAAAAAATCAGCCAGGCATGGTGGTGTATGCCTGTAGTCCTAGCTACTTGGGAGGCTGAGGCAGGAGGATCGTTTGAGCCTAGCAGTTTGAGGTTGCAGTGAGTTATGATGACAACACCGCACTCTAGCCCCAGCAACAGAAAAAAAAAAAATTTCAGTGAGAACCTATTGTATGCTACAGCTAGGTGCTAAGGAGCGCGTGATAAAAATACAATGTGATTAGCGTTATAAAAGAAGTTTATATAAAGTGCCATAGAAATATGGATAAGAAAGCAGAGGTAGATTAAGAAGGGAGAATGGGTATGAAAACACAAGATCAGGATAACACCATTAGCAATATACATAGGCAAGGGAATAACAGGAGAATAAGGATTATCAATGTACTATCCCAGTATTAAATCAAACCATCCTATTAGGAAATAGGTCTCTTGCCCAGTGGTCTCTCTTCAGTGGGTGTGTGCAACCCCAGAGGTATACGGGATGACCCACTGGAATGCAGGAAGAAGATACTGAATATTCTATTTACTTTTTCTTTTAACTAAAAATGATAAGAAATAAAGCTTTATGAATTTAATGTATTGATAGAAACTGGCACCCTTATAAAGTTTCATGTCAGCCAAATGTTGCTAGTATTTAAGATATGAGGAAAATGTGACATTCCATAACAAGAAGTATATCCATGCAAGTGGATTGACATCATTTTTTAAAAAATTATAGTAAAGGCCGGGCGCGGTGGCTCACATCTGTAATCCTAGCACTCTGGGAGGCCGAGGCAGGTGGATTGCTCAAGGTCAGGAGTTCAAAACCAGCCTGAGCAAGAGCGAGACCCCATCTCTACTAATGATAGAAAAAAATTAATTGGCCAACTAAATATATATATAGAAAAAATCAGCCGGGCATGGTGGCGCATGCCTGTAGTCCCAGCTACTTGGGAGGCTGAGGCAGAAGGATCACTTCAGCCCAGGAGTTTGAGGTTGCTGTGAGCTAGGCTAACACCACGGCATTCTAGCCAGGGCAGAGTGAGACTCTGTCTCAAAAAAAAAAAAAAAAAAAAAAAAATAGTAAAATAAATGTAACATACAATTTACCATCTTAACCATTTTTAAATGTACAGTTCAGTGGCTTTAAGTATTTCACATTGTACAACTGTGCCAATTTTTAACTAAAGCAAACAAAAATGAATATGTGGCTTTAAAAAATTCTTATAAAGGCTGGGCACGGTGGCTCACGCCTATAATCCTAGCATTCTGGGAGGCCGAGGTGGGCAGATCGTTTGAGCTCAGGAGTTCGAGACCAGCCTGAGCAAGAGCGAGACCCCATCTCTACCAAAAATAGAAAAAATCAGCCAGGCATGGTGGCGCATGCCTGTAGTCCCAGCTACTCGGGAGGCTGAGGCAGGAGGATCGCTAGAGCTCAGGAGTTTGAACTTGCTGTAAGCTAGGCTGACGCCACTGCACTCTAGCCAGAGCAACAGAGTGAGACTGTCTCAA
>CAUYRT010051338.1:0-36691 GCA_963574885.1 Lepilemur ruficaudatus
TTTTATCAGACCTATAGAGAACTGATGTTCATACTGCAGAAATTATTTGATAACATGGAGAAGGAAGGAGTCCTCCCCAACTCATTCTATGAAGCCAGTGTCACCTTGATACCAAAGCCAGGAAAGGACACAACAAAAAAAAGAAAACTACAGACAATATCCCTTATGAATATTGAGATACAAAAATTCTCAATAAAATTCTAGGAAACTGAATTCAGCAGCACTTCAAGAAAAAAAAAAAAAGAAAAAAATCCACCATGACCTAGTGGTCTTCATTCCAGGGATGCAAGGATGGTTCAATATACATAAATCCATAAATGTGATTCACCACACAAACAAAAGCAAAAACAAAGACTATATGATCATCTCACTAGATGCAGAAAAAGCATTTGGCAAAATCCAGCAACCTTTTATGATAAAAACCTTCAAGCTAGACATAGAAGGACCACAACTCAAAATTATAAAAAATACCATGTATGACAAACTTACAACGTTATAAAGCTTTTAATTGTACTTATAAACTAAAGCAAATTAAACAGAGGAGAAGCTAGCTATTGTCAAATATTTGATAACACCAAGGAAGAGAGCTTTGGTCTCCCTTGGGTTGTGTGTGTTTGTTATTGTTATTATTGTTTTTTAATAGTGACCTGTAGTAAGGCATTTTTGTTCTGAGTCATATTAAAACCTAGAGATATAAGAAACCAATCATAACTTACTTTGATTACCATTTGAAGTATAAAGTTCCATAATATAATACACGAATAAAATAGTTCAACCTACAAGGGAACTTTAAAACCATGTCTCATTTGACAGATGAGGGAACTAAGCTCCAGAGAAATAAAGTGAACACATGCATATTCAAAGATAAGTACCAATAACTATTTCAGGGCCAAAAGTAAATTATTTGGGATGAAATTCATTATCTTATAGAATAAAAAGATAGTAAAACATTAGACCATTATTAGAAATACTGCTATTAATTACATTTAATCACTCTTTATCCCTTCAATATGAAATGATTCCTACACCTAAAAATGTTTCCTTTTCCCTGTAAGATACTACAATATCTGTGAGACCACTCTAGAAGCAAAAGCATATTCCATTTTACTCCAGCTTTTATATCAGAACTCACAGAACCTCATAACTCTTTTCCTATAGGAAATACAATTTTATAGCAGTCTTCATATTATAAATGGAGCGGTTTAATTTAGAATCACAGAATGATCCCAGTGTGTTCATAGCACATTTATTGAATTTATAACTATAATGCTTTGGATACATATTTGCCATGTATTCTATTGATCCATTGAAAATATTTTCTTTCTTATAAGAGGCACAAGAGGGCATTCATTAAAAAAGTGAAATATGCCTCATACTTCAAGTTATAACACTAAATATAATGGACTGGTGACATTAATAGGAGACCAAACCAATACCTGTATTTTATTACTAGGTGTCTACAACTGAATTCAGTTGTCTTTTTTTATTGACGCCTTAATGATGCTGCCTTCGAAGCAGGGTAAAAATGCCCAGGAGGCACATGAGTACTTCCTAAATAGTATGTGGGAATGGTCAGTTTAAGGAAATCAATTTCCAAACCTGCCTAACCATTGTACTTTGTCCTAAAATTGATTTGCCTGCACATTTTCTAAAGTAAAAGCATCATTCAGAATCAACTTTCTTCCTTCTTCATCCTTTTTCTATTTCACAAAAGAAAGGAATAACATCACCCTGGTGTGTGAAAACTGAGGCAGCAAACAGGAGGAAGTGTTAAGATTCTGGTGTTGCATGTTAAAGTGAAGAGCATCCATGACAGGTAACATCCTACAAGTAAGGTGTGTCCAAATGTTTTTCTTTTAACAAAATTGAAGGAGGATCTAATCAGCACTGTCAGTGACCATTAAATACATATTTTGCTGATAAATGACCATGATTTTTGCCACATAATTTGAAGAGTCAAAGTAGTGTGTGACGTTGTTATAGGAAAACTTCAATTTCCATGGTTCCTTAGCATTCACATCCATAAAAATAAAAAATAAGATTAAAGTTGAATCTAAGACCTCCTTCATTGTAGCAATAAATAATATCCAGCCATAGATTTATAAGCTAATTAGAAAAATCAGATCCATCCATTTTCTTAAGATGTGCATTGAATATCTTTATTTTTAATATTTTATAGTTCATCCACATTTATATTTATATTCTTTTGATCAATTGTGTACTAAAGACAATTGGAATCATAATTTAAATTAATTCAATTTTTTAGCAGTTAAGTCAAAGGAACTTTTTAATTAAATTTGGAATGATGAATAAAAGACTTAAGAACAATATATAACCATAGGATAATTATGACAGAAATTTGTGAGCTCAAAGTAGAAAATGGAAAGTGTAAAATTTCTGAATTTTACAGAAGAACCTGGTCAATTTTAATGGATCAAGGTGAGAATCAAATCATTAGATATAGTTTCAAATAGCTGGAAGATACTGAATATTCCCAACACAAAGAAATGATAAATGTTCAAGACGATGGATATGCTAATTACCCTAATCTGATCACTATACAGGATATCTATCAAATGATCACTATGTATCCCACAAATATGTACATGATATGCCCCTAAAAAAATTAAAAATCAGAACATTTAGGTAACACCAGATATGTAAAGAAGTGATGTCATAACTTTATTCTTAAATGTCAGTATTGTCAGAATATAGAAAATTACATTCTTTGCAACTGCTTAAATTTATGATAGGAAAGTTGGAATGTCAACTTACAAAGGAATAAGGAGCACTCAGTATTTCAAAATGCTTTTAGGAAACATGATTTAAAAATGTTTGAAAACCATTCCCTTAAGGGAACACTAGTGTCCAAAGGAGAACCAGTCAATAGATTTCTAAGAAACACATTCAAATTTCTCAATCACTGGTTTGCAAAACACTTTCTCATAACTCCTATTTCACTTGTAATTGTTTGTTGTCGGTATACCTGGAGCTCCAAGAGGCTGGGAACCCTGAGTTACCTGCTCCCAACACATAAGAAGTCCCAGCATTTAGGCACAGCATCGCCATTAAAGGCACTCAGTTGTATTTCAGCACATAAAATAGTAAGCATTTTACTTCCTACTTTATTTTTGTTTAGAAAAATTGATAAAATGTTCTGAAATAGAAAATCTAAGAGCGTGCTATTTGACAAATATTCCAAATCACTTTGAAATTTTCACACATAATGCATGCACACCTATAATCTCAAAAGAAAGCAAGTGAGAATGAGACAGACGTACACGTGACTTTCATTTATTCAATGAATATTTATTCAACACTTTCTAAGTGCCAGACACTATTCTAGGAACTAGATATTAGCAGCCACAGCATACATCCTCTTTATTATAATTGAGTTTGCTTGTACAATTCCTTGCAACAGTTGAATCAACTGGAAAAACATTAAATTCCATAAGAATTTGCTAAATAAAATAGTTTAATTCTATTATTTGGCTTGCCATAGTAACTGGGCCACTTACTAGCACATTCCCAAGGTACTTTTTCTTATATTTTATGTTTTCTATGTAGAAAAAACAAGTTTATAAATTGATCTGATATACTCTGTCATTTTTATAAATTTTAAATGTATTTTTTTACTTTATGGAAGGCACAGCATTTCCCTGCCTCAGTTTCCATGAGTCCAAAATATGAAAACACATAAAGATTTGCTACTTACCTTACTTTCTCAAAGTAACATATAAGATTAGAAAATGTCTGTTGGCCATAATTATTTTGATTAAATAATTTATCCAAACGTTTAAACACTGAATTCTAGTTCTTCCATCTTGGTAGAATTCTGAAGGAAATCATGTCACCATAACAGAACCTTGATGAGTTTAGTCATCTAGTTCTTCGTGATTTTTTTTTTTTTTTTTTTTGCTATTTAGTACTTTTGTTGAAGTGTTCGTTTTTAAGTTTTCCCTATTCTTGGCTCTAGATGGATTTAAAACAGTATTACCACCAAATCACTTACCCCTAATTACTTTTCTTCTTATTCTCATGTACAGGTGTTTTCAGAGCCTCTTCTTGTTTACATTAAAAGTGTCAGCAAAAGGGTTTAAAAGGTAGGTTTCCCTATGTTCTCAGAGAATCTCTTCCAGATCACAATCCTATGTCCATAAAGTGGCTGGATTATGCTCTTGCATGTGAAAGTTTGGATCACAGAAATTAAGTTCAGTACCAATATTAAATGCACTACTGAAGAAAGTAACATCATCAAGCATTGTTCATTGATTTATGTGCTATTGATTGTGTATGCGAAACAAATATAACAGAAAAAGGCAATCAAAGCCAATTTAAAAACTTCACAGGCAATTACAGAACAAAATTAAAAAGTCAGGTTTTTTAACTCATGTCGTGGTCTTTTAACTTAAAACAAGAAATTGTAAAACAATCATTTAGAATCCTCATGATCCAGCAATAAAAATAGAATTGGGTAGACGAGAATATCAAATATAAATTAAAGGCACTTTCCCACCATTCTGGGTGTCTCACTGGTTTCAAAGAAGCATGGGCAATGTGCGTATGGAAAATAATAGGACTGGGGAAGAGAGGTAAAGCTTGTGATTAAAAGTCATAATTTTCTACGTTACTGTTTTTATCTGACATAATAAAGTATTATCAATATTTGTGAATATGAAATATTCAACTAAAATTTAAAGATACTTTTAATATTTTATTGATAGATATTTACACATATTTATGGAGTACATGTGATATTTTGATACATGTATGCAATGAGTAATGATCAAATTAGGGTATTTAGAATACCCAGCACCTTGAACATTTATCGTTTGTGTTATGAACACTTCGAATCTTATCTTCTAAGTATCTGACATATACAATATATTGTTAACTATAGGCACCCCACTGTGCTGTCAAACACTGGAAATTACATGTAAAAAACCAACACGTTTTTAAAACTAAAGCTTTAATAACTAAAAGAGATATTGGCTTTTTTACTCTATCGTTAATTCTTTTAGAATTGTTGCAGAGGATTCAGTAGTGAGCTCATACACACCGTCTTTGCACGTGTTCTACCATTTCTGCGCAAACACAACTTACAAAGATTTAATTTTTTAGAATAGCAAATCCATCTACTCTAGTGCATTTTTTCATTCTATCAAAATTTTCTCTTGTAAGAGTGAATGTTATCCTTATTTATTGCTTTGTATTTGTTTCTTTACTTTTTCTCCTCCCCTCCCTCCCCCACTCCTTTAGATGCTGCTACATGTTAACGCCAGCTTCCAATTCCCCCAGGATTTTGTCACTTCCTCAGTTAAGTCTTCCTTGAAAAGTTTTGGGGAAAAAATTTCAGAGTATTTAAAATTTTGTGTTTGTTGCACATCCATTATTATGGTTACTCTAGTGACCTAAAGGCTTTCCCACCCCCAGACAGCTCTGACTTGTCCCCACTGTGCACTCCAGAGGGAAAGTTTTCTTTTTACACAACATAATACATTAAAGATGTGCTGTAAGAAATCATCCATATTGAGAAGTGTTGGCTGGCCTCATGGAAATCCCACATGCAGAAAAAATTGGAAACCCAAAACAAAATGATGCTTTGTCTTACAGATTTGAGGAACAATGGTAGGAAAGAGGATTTGGTACTTAGTTGAAGGAAAACTACACTTTTTGCTTAACCAGGTTGAAGCTTAGCAATTAGGGAAAAGAGGAAGAGGAGGAGCAAGGAAGACTTCCACATAGAGAGAATACCACCAGACAAAACCCAGAGTCCACAAAGGTTTGCACCATTCTCTGGGCTCTACAGGCATTTCTGATCATGCGTAAGTGTGTTTAGTTTTTTAAAAATTATTTGTTGCATGTGTTTGGTTTGGGGGTTTCTGGTGATGGACTAAACTATGAAGACTTATGGCTCAATGACAGCTACACTAGACTGTAAGCACTACGAGGGCAGGTTTGCAGTCAGTATTGCTCAGCATTATAGCGTTGGTACGTAACAGTATGCATGGTATATAATAGGCACTCAAGTATTAGTCCATGACTACATTTGGAGCAAGGAGACAATCACATTTAATTCTCAAAAAGTCAAAGAGAATTATATTTAGATTAACACAAACACCGCCCCACCACCAAAAAAAATAAGTTTTGCAGGTGCCATCCCTGTTTGAAATCGACACACAGCTCTCCCTGTGAGAAATGACCAGGCAGTGAACACACCCTGGATATATATATACACGAGCACAGAACTAACGTTTTTGCAACAGATAGTAAAACTGTTCTAAGCCAAAAGAGAGCCTAGAAACCTTCAGGTACTCTTAACTTATAGAAGAGGCCGCTGAAGCCCAGAGGGGTTCAGTTGTTTGTCAACTTGCACAGCTGGTTGGTTAGTTGTAAAACCAGACCAAGAACACTGGGCCTTCTTCTCACTACCCAGTCAGAGACTTAACATTAAGAAACTGATGTTGAATGCTTTCAAAGAATAAATCCTTTCACATTGAGTTTTGGCATAAAATTGGAAATTATTTTTTGAAGTCTCAATTCTTTTAAAAAAGGCAAAGGGAGGAAAAAATCTGTTACTCTACTGACCCTGCTTAAATAGGCTATCTTTATTTCCTTCTGGAAAGTGAAGTCCTATTTACCTTCTGACAGTGTTTTTCATACATACATAATTTTTTGGGAAGGAACAAATTGGTAATTATCTTCACTAATGAAATGTGCAGTCATTTCAGTTAGATTTTAAATGGGGCACGACTGGCATTCATAAGGCCCAGTGAATAAATGCCTATTACATACAGTTTAATGGCTTAATGCTTGATTCATGTTTTTCTCTCTATGGTTCATTCTTATTGCATATGTAGGCCAATTAAAAAATTTGGTTTTCCTTCCTGTGTATACATAATCTCTGTATTCAAAAAACTCAGATCAGCAAAATAAAAGTCAAAATAATACCTAAAAAAAAGAGGATTATATCTCTGATGGTGACAGTTCTCAAGATTTTCGTTAAGTTCATTCAGTTAAAAAAGTAAATTCCTGTCACTAACAAGTCATAATAATTATCATGTGCCTCAGAAGACAATTCCTGCAACACTTGAAAAAACCACAGTTTTTCTGAAGTCCAAACTAAAATTGGCAAACGGTGTTGATAAATTAATGGAGAAAAGCTTCCACTGAGAATAAATTAAAAGCAACCTTGAAAATACTACATTATATATTCTCCTGCAACAACCAACAGTATATATCACGGTATTAGAATATGCTTCTCATTTTTCTTCAGATTTACATACGCTGAGTGAGGCTATGAATGCCAATAATAAAACAAGTTCCTGATTTCATAGTGTTTAAATTTTCCCCAGTATCAGTTAATAACTTCAAAGAGTGAGAATAATCTTGTATAGATATGCACATATAAAAAATATTTTCTTATACTTACAAAGTTGGGCACTCTCTGCACATATTCAGACTAAGTTTTTGCAGCTTCCTTTATGATTCAGAAGTTATTAAGTTGAGGAAGAGTAAGATCTGAATATCTGGCAGGTGTAGATTTTGCATGTTACTATATTCACTTACATTATTTTCCCTTTTTCTTCTGATATTCTCTCTAAAAGAGAAGGAATTAAGAGGAAATCATATGAGCATCTAACTCTACTTCACACTTTAGATTCTCACTTCCACTTTCAAAAGAAGAGCAACTCATACCATTTTCAACGTTAATCAGAATGTGGGTTTACTAATGTTTTTCTCTTCCTTCAGCAATTTTCCATATTCCTAAAAAGTACCTCCTAGAGTGAAATAACACTTTAAATGAGCATGCCTGTTTATGTGTTAAAGACAGATGGAGAAGGAAAAAGAAGAGGGATAATTAAAAGGAGATGGGAAATATATTGACATTTAAATGTGCTTTCCTTTCAAATGTTCATCCTACATCACTTTCATTTGTGTTAAGATGAAGGAAGCAGCGAAGATGTTGCTAGTCCGGATCTGGTATTTCCTACCGGCCCAATAGTGAGTGGCCAGTCTGCTTCCCCAACATGGGGTAAAAACAAAATGATGTCCAGGGAAGGAAGGATGAAAACCAACCAAAGTTAATGTTGAGTTTTGTCTCTCCAAGTTCAGAGCCAAAGATTACTTATTTGTGTTAGTCATTTATCACCCTATGTGGACGCAGCACGTCTGATACCAGAGCCTCTATTAGCAGCGTGGCTGCCGTCTACACGTACATGTGTGTGCACATACATATTATTCACATATTATGAATATGTAGAAGGATAGAGACATAGAAGAAAATAATGATATGTAGACTGATAGGTAGGAAAGATAGATATATACAAAGATGAGAGAGACTTAAAGAAATGATCTATGTATTAGAGTAAAAGAAATATCTGTAAAGGGCAAGTCCTATGACAAGGTCTGAAATAAAGACAATCATGTGAGTGTAAAAGTAAGACACATTTTTAATCTTATACTTTGGTGTGCCTTTTTAAAGAGTTTGTAGCCAATGAAAGAAAGAACAGCGTATGGAGATGCACTGGGAGTGCTACGAGCCAGACACATTTGTTTTCAGAGTGTGCTGCTATGTAGTTTAGGCCCAGGTCATGGTCTGTTCTTTCAAGTCATGTTGTGGTCAAAACTCATGCTAAAGCGACACACTAGCCAGTTTCCTCTATTATATAAATTGCTTTTCTGGAATTCTAGACACTAACCAAAAGTCGCACAAGAATTGGCTGCTTAGGGCCTTTTCCACTTCTTCCTGTGTCTTAGTTTTAGCCAACTGCAACCCATTATCTTTTTTGCAAACTGTCCGTTTTAGGTTATATAGGCAAGAAACCCTGCAGTTTGAATACCAGAAGCTCAAAAAAAAAAAAAAACCAAGCAAACAAAAAATGTTTTACAAGATGCAATCAGATTATATCAGTGCAAGAACATTTTGTCAAAGAGTAATAATTCATTTCCCTATTAATGTCTGTAATACATAAAAATGGCAGATATCATACCCTGGTGTTGCTGGGAACAAAATTCAGGCAAGCAGAGAAAGAAATTCTTCTCTCCCTCCCAAATCATTCTGCCAAAAACTAACCACCCCCTTTAAAGATCCTCTATCACTCTGCTAGATCAGGGCCACAGTTTTTAATGCTCTCTCAGATGTCTCTGCCATAAGGAAGGCCCATCCATAGACTACTCTATCTTGTAGTTTCAGTGATCTGCATCCATGCTCCACTTCACTGGCAGCCACAATATGATATGACTGTATTCGCCAGCCATAAAGTTGAAACAAGGGTGTAGGACAGGACCAGTTGAAAATCCCTGCCCCTCATCTCTTCCTGCAAACTAGGAGTTTTGGAAGGTGTGACACTGAGGAACAAGTCAGTAACTACTCCTGTAAGCTCATCAGAGGGTGAACGCACCTTGCATTCCTTGGGAGTTGTTGAATGTCTCTTGCCATAGCCACAGGCTAAGAGATCACTCCATAAGGATCAACAAGCGGACAGAAAGGTAGAGCTGGTGAGTGGATGGCAGGGAGACTCGACTGCAAGTGGAAACCGTGTTTACACAAACTCATCTCCTCTCAGAACTGTCTCCCATTCTGGAAGCCCGCCTTTGAGACGGGATCTGGTAGGACAGTAAGCGGAGCTGGGGCTCACACTCGCAGTCTGGCCGCAGCGCCGGGAGCTCCAGGCTCGCAGCTGCCCACCCCCCATGCCTGCGGTTTACTCAGTGATGAGCTGACGGGACTCAAGCGAGTCGTGCTCACAGTAGAGCTTCACACGCTTTGTCACGAAATGTTTTGCTTCCCTTTAAGTTAAACACATTCAGGTTTCCTTTTCCTCAAGTTACCTCAGCTTTTGTTTTATCAGTACGTATGTTCCTTAACATTCATGACATAAATGTCGTCAAGCCTATAGCGGTTATCAAGAGATTCTCCTGACCAAGTGCAAAAAGAAAATAGGATTACCCTCTCAAAGTTAAACTTTCAAATTCCATTCAGATGTCTCTCAAATGAACACGGCACACTCAGACATGCACATACAACTCTTCATATCGCCCTGTGGACAAAACCACACCCATGTTTTCTTCCCTAAACTCTTTAAGATGCACTGTGCTGGATCACACGGGTGTAGAAACAAGCAGTAGAGAATCGCAGCTCTACCTGGCTACAAAACATGATTTAACTGCATTGACACTGTTACTGTTGGTGGTTTACGTGATTGTTAAAGAGACTGAGTTCTGGAGTCTGGGAAACACAGCTCCAGCATCCCCTCACCGCTACTGAAATTGGGGTAAGATTTTTGTATTCTCTGAGTCAGTTTTCCCTTCTCTGTAAACTGGTGAACACAGCAGTATCTACTCCTCATAGGATGATTGGGAGTGTGAATGAGATGACAAATATAAATGATCATCATGGATTCTGTCATTTAATAGGTCCTTAACAGTACGTGCACCAGCTGTGAATATAGTTCTCATGGTGGAAAAAGCAAAACCTTTGTAATCAAGTAGATCTGACCTTCAATACCAGCTCTGGCACTGACTAGTTAAATGGCCTTGAGCAAGTTACTCAAGACTTCTCTCTACCTGCTTCCTTCTCTCCGAAATAGAGCTACCAGCAGGAATGCTGTAAAGATTAGCTAAGAAGATATGCAAAGTACCATATAGCACCAGAACATTATAGTATGATAACTCTACAAGAGAAGAAATGGATAAAATGACCTAAACCTGATCCTGGGTGGAGACAACACCAAGGGCAGGCTGCCAACCAGAAAATTCGGAAGTCATCTCCTTCCCCACCTCCCACAGCACCAACGCTTGTCAATTCCGCCTATACAAATCTCTTTAATCTGTCTGCCTCCTCGTTTTGTGCCACAGCCACCTGGCACAGGCTCCTGCCATTTGCTTTCTCGGCCACTGCAACAGCCTCTCAGACTCCACCTGGCCCCTTCTCCATACAGCAGCCGGAGTGATACCCTAAATGAAAATCCAGGCATGTCACGCCGCGGATTAGATCCCTTCAGCAACTTCCCATTGTCCTTGGGATAAAATCCAAACCTCCTAGTGGGATCTCAGCCAGCATCTGTTGCCTCTGCCACTATTTCTCAAGAGGGCGAAATGCCAAAAATTCTGAATGCATCCTGCCCTCAGCTCCCAAATTCCATCCATGCTCCCTCTGACAGCAACTCTGCCTCCCTTCTCTTTACCTCACTAAGAAAACATCCCCTCCACTCCCAGCTGAAATACCAGCTCCTCTAGGAGGGCTTCTCTGACTCTACATGAGGTTAAGGACCCAACTTGCGCACCCCAAATGCGGCCACTGCACCCCCGGCCTGGCCCCGCACGGCTCCAGCAGAGTTGGTATACACTATCCGGGTAGCTTTGCCATTGACAAGACAGCTACTGAAAACACAGGTAAGTTCCTCGACTGTGCGTGCCTGATTTAGTCAGCGTTAGCAAAGCGCCTGGCCCATAGTAGATGATCCAGAAACGTCTGCTAAAACCAACGCGTTCAGTTGCAAACGCACAGTTTAGTCGTGTGTTCTGTGTGTTCTGCACGCAACTTGAAATGAAGAGAAATAAGAATCACATTCTAGTCTTTGACAGGTTTTTAATTTTTTCATTACTTCTGAGGGAAGAAAAAAAAATCAAAACAGCTTCTAATTTGTTCCCTTTTCTAAGAAGCAAAAAGGAGGACAAATTAAATTTTAAGACTCTTCCTCTTTCCTCCTCCCAACACTCCAAATCCCGCTGTCATGGTTCCCTCCGAGGTAGCGACTCTGAGTTCCAAGCAAATATTTTAGATACAGAGTCTATGACTTCTTGAAAGCTGGCAACGAGAAAGAAACACAGAGGAATGCGTCTCGCGCGCAGAGTCACACGCGCCCGCTCGGGCCGCCGTGGGCCTGCGGGGGCCCCACCGCACGCCGCAGCGCAGGACTCGGGCAGCCAAGGGCTCGGGTGTCCCCCACCGACATCCACCTCTGGAACAGGCACAGCGACATTGCCTTGGAGACACGTTAGAGCTGCGTCGCCGCTCTTTCTGGCACGTTCCGTCCCCCTCTGCCCTCCGCTCTCCCTAAAGGCCGCGGTCGGGGCCTTCGCTCTGCGCGGGAAGGCGCCGCGTCCCCGCGGAGGGCGGCACCGCCGGGGAAGCTGTCGGGCCCCCAGGGAGCGCATGGCTTCCGAAGGGCGCAGGAAGCACGCGGCTGGAGGCGGTGACAGGCACCTGCCAGACCTGCTCGAGAATGGGCCCGGGCCGGTGCCCTGCTCCGCCCGCCCGGGGTCCTCCGTCCGCCGGGCGCCCTCAGACACCGCTCGGCCACCGCCCGGCCCGAAACGGCACCGTCTGCGAGCAAGTTTTGTCTTTGATTTAAAAACCAAAGCATTGAAAGACATTTTGTCTGAAGTAAAGCACTGAGGAGACTAACAAACATAATTTGAAAGAAGCCTGCATACTGGAATTCTCAGCTCCCATCTCCACCCCCTCTGGCCAACCTTCTGAAACGTGCTCTTCCGAAAGGATCCACGTGGTGCTTTTCCTCGATAGCCCCACTAAGAAGAAAACGACATTTCACAACGGGAATGATGAAAGCCAAGGTGAGAAAATTTTTAAATGTTGGCAGTTTTCCACATTCACTTCAACAGAGAAATAAATCCAAATATAGAAGGACGTATAACTTGACGAATTATTTGTTAGTGCTGGGAACATGAAATTTCTATTTTTGAACTAATAATGTTTATTAGCTATGTTTCCCACTGCTCTGTATTATTAATGTATATTATTTCTTGGGTTACTATGATTATGTTTTGCTTTATGGATTTTTAAAGAGCTGATTATGTAGTTTTTCAGTTAATTAGGTCACTTTGTAATATGAGACTTTAAAAGGCACTTTGAAAATAAACGAAAACATTTCTTATGTGAGATGACAATCAAGTAAATCATTTAATAATTTGATTTGGTGGAATGAATACAAAGCATTATCAATTGCTTTTCATAGTTGGATAGGCTGCAAATGTAGAAAGATACAGAAATAAATGTAACCCATGCACCCATTAATGTGATCTAAGACATCAGGATTTCAATTACTACAATAAGAGAGCATACCATTTAGCTAAAAATTATAAACACATTTGGGGTGCCTGCCTAAGCCATGGCCCCTACTTTAGAAACTGCCTCCACTTACAACCCTCACTGAAAGTGTAAGTTTGGATAGCTGAACCTAGCAATACATTGCAGGACCCCAACTGTGGGCCACGACTGACCAAACTAGGAATGGGCATCTGACTCAGGGAAGTCATATCCACAAGCTGGACTGTGACACTTCCTCTCTCTCAAGAGTTTAAAGACATTTAAGACACAGAGATGAGAGATACTTATAGCAGATACACACATAGTTGGAGATTGGAAGGATATTTTGGGTCATGTGGGTTCTGATGGGTAAGCAGAGAAAGCCCATCATCAAAGGGATACCAGAAGAATGGTACAGATATCAAGAGAAAAGCAGAGACTTGAAAACACATCCTTTGAAAAAGAGAGCAAGATGGGAAGAACAGCTTCTGAGTCCCCAGATCCAGGGATACAAGTATAATTTATACCCACATCCCTGTGTGTTATAGGACGTAGGTATGCTTCATTTTCTTGAAGTGTTGCTTTTTTCCCCAGTAAATTTCCCCTTCATTTAAGCTAGATTGAGTGAATTCTTCTTGCTTGCAAACAATCCCTGATTAAAGCAGCACATACACAAATTCCTGCATATTAAGAAAGTAAACCTTTGCCTGAATGAAGCTGTTTTTTGAATATTAATGGCATGTAAAATAAATTCAAGTTAGATTCACATTAGTACTTGTAAACTGCAACACTGCCCTGAGCAGAGTAAAACATTTGAGAATCAATTTTCATCCTTTTCTCTTGTATCACTTATAAAAACTGAACATTAATTAGTGGATCAGATCACGCAAAGATGGATCAGTAATGTGATCATAAACCAGCTCACTATGTCAGGGGAGAAAGCTCTGAGTTGTAGCATTTGATGGTTTCTGTGGTATGAATGTTCTCACTGTGTCCAGTTTCAAACTACCAAGGAAACATCAGTAAACACAGCACTGAGAAGAGACATGCACCATCAGCCCTCACAAAGCTTGCGCCAGCCTGCTCCGTCACACTACCGGATGGATTCAAGTAAAAGACATTGCAAGTCAAAATAACTACACTAAAAATTATGGGGTGATTCAATTCACTTCTCAGAGAAGCTGAGTAATTAGCCCATGGTCACACAGTAAGTGGCAGAGCCTGGATTTCAAACCTAATGGCCTCATTTAGACAATGGAGTGCCTGGCAGTGCTGCCTGTACCCTGCTGTGTCCGTGGGCTCAGGTTCCATGACACATTACCACGGACGGCGCAGCTTACTCAGCACGCCCTTCTCACAGCTGTAGAGGCCAGGAAGTCCAAGGTAAGGCTGAGTAGGCCTGATATCTGGTGAGGGCACTCTTCCCAGTCTGTAGTGGCTATCTTCTCATTGTGGAAGAGAAAGATCTCATGTCCCCACTTTTATAGGGAACCCAACCTCATGACCTACTTACCTCCCACAGGCCCACCTCGTAATCCCATCACACTAGGGGTTGGGATTTCAATCTATGAATTTCAGGAGGTCGGAAACAGCCCGTAGTACCTACTATTTAGCAAGTCTTTTATACCAGTATCTTCTATTAGGTAAGCCCTATGCCTCTGAAATCACGAACTAAGAACAAACATGTAAACTAAATATACTTAGTATTCAGTGGTCAAGATTTTATTTTCTATAAGGTCTTATATCAAAGTCCAAAAACAATGAAACCTCTTGGTTTCTGGGGAATCAAGATCCTAAAACTAAATATGTGGTAGTTTATCAATTGCTAATTTTTAAGTATAATTTATACCCATATCCCTACCACCCCTCATACTTCATGTCCATTTCAATAAACTCTTTGCATCTATGTATGTATCATGAAGAATTACTTAGCATTAGTGAGCATATCATGCTTGTTTTTACATACTACTTTTCCAGAAACTATTCTCACACCTCTTCTAAATTTTACTCAGTCTTTAAGACCAAGAAAAATGTCAATTCATCCATGAATCCTGCTCAAACTCCTCAGGCTAAGTTACCTGCTATATTCTTGAGTTTAAAGAGCTCTTTTACAGGTAGATCATAGCTGTTACCACAGGCTATAGTCATTTCATGTTTACACTCTGACTTTCCAATTAAATCTTAAGTCTCAGTGTCTAACACAGTGCCCAACAGAATGGGTGTTCTACAGATGTTTATTAAATAAATCAATGAACCTATTGATTGAAAAATACTTGATACATTTTCTATAAGAAGAAATTAAACAAATGTTTTCCAAGCATAAACGAATAGGGTTGGGATGAATCATTGCAAATCAACAAAAATGGCTGATCTTCTTATTTCAACTAAGTAAACTTAGAAAACATGTTGGAAGAACTTTTAATACAAATACTGTGTTTATTTTCAGAAGTATCAGTTCCTCTTACAGCTCCCCTCCGACAGTGCCACAGGTCCTGGATTTACAAAGCTGCCGCATAAGCCACAGGCACCACCAAAGGGGCTTTTCTAATGGGGGGGAAGTTGTCTAGTGGTCTTGATGTTAAGGAAGGATTAAATTCACTCAGTGCTTTAAAATGGTGCTCAAAGACATCACTAGTTAATAGTAACAGCTACTATTCTATAATTATACGAACTAATTTTCCTAATAACATACCATAAAGGTGTTTGTACTGGGGGAGAGCAAACGAAATAACAAAAATATCAACAAGAAGTTATTGTTTGCTACCCTATTTTACAGACAAAAAACTGAGCCTCAGAGAAACTAACGTGCCTTAGAAGACCTTGAACCTGGGCCTTTTCACAACCGTGTAGTCCTTTAACACTTTACCTGTTGCCTCATCTTACTGCCTATTCCTTTTTCGTTCACTACCATCTTAGACAAAGGCAACACTAGCAGAAGCATCAGCGGATGCAGTGATGCCCTACCAAAAGGAACTGCTTATTCTAGTTACCCAAATTCACTCTTGAACTTGAGAAAGTGAATGTATTGTAAATATCAACTGATCAAAATTGAGACAGAAAGTGTGATATCTTTATTACTGAGTCTGTTAAAATAAATGAGTACCCAGAATGAAAATTTTGTCATTCCAGTCCAAAATTGTTGGTAGGAGCTAAAAGTGTGATTTAAAGTGGTCAGAGTTTTGAATCAGCCTACAATCTGACAGCATATCTATTAATATGAGGGATCAATGACTGTCATAGATACAAATAAATACATTTTTTAATTGTCTGCTTATAAGTAAGTATGTACACCAGAACACACCAAACTGATGTATTTTTACTGTCTTTAATTTATTGGATGTAGAGCTCCACTAGTTCATTTTCCCTGATCTGAGCAGAAACAGCTATGTCTCAGAAGTGAGAAACTCACTCTGTAAAAAAGCAGATATGAAATGTTTTCATTTTTATAAATGACTTGCCTGTACCGTTCTCTATTATATATTAAATGGCTCCTCTGATTTGAAGAACTTTCAAGCTGAACCTACAAGCCTGCAGTATTGCCCAATATAAACAGTCATTTGACATAATGAAAAAAGTCATTCCATCTTCTCTTTAATCTTTATGCTTCCTTCTCTGCCCTTTGCATTTACAGCGCAGAATGGACTTGGGACTGTCAGTCTCGGCTCTTCCATAATGCAGTACTTCTTCCAAGGCAACTCCGTGCATTATAGACTGAGAGGAAATGAAAATGTGCACCACCAGCTGATTAGCTGCCTATCAATATATTTAGATCAGCTTAATTTTTCCCCACAGAATTCAGAAATATTGAAAACGCCCTCGTGTGAAGCTCCTAACCTGAATTCCTTAAGGAGAGCAGGAGAAACACCTTTCTATCAATTCTTCCGGATTCATAAGGCAAAGCCTGCTCTAATTCAAGCTAATAAAAACGTTGCAAGCATGTGGGAGGCTAGAAAGCTAGAAAACTCGGTCAAGCAAGTTTGGTTTTTAAAGCTACAGAAAATTTGAAGAACTTAGTGGCCTAATAAAATACCTGCCATCAGGACTGTGTTTATGTCCTTGGAAATGTGTTTTGTGATGACACAGATACTTTCCGCACTTGAGTAACTGTATCTGTGCTTCCACCTCACTTTGTCAAGGAATTTTTTTATTCCCAAACACTGCTTGGATCAATAGCAGCTCAATATCATTCACGACTAGTGCAGAAGTGTTCCTTTACTTTTCTAGACTCCAAGACTGATATAGATGAGAAGGTTGGCTTTAACCCTATTAACACATAAGAGATTAAAACAAAACTTTACACCACAAATTCAGGTGGCACAATCGCAGCTGGACTCCTGACATTGTCCACTCAACATTTTCCCCCTCCCAGCTTGGCTGTTGCATTTCTGTGCTAGTTTTAGAATTTCTCCATTTTTTTCTAAAGTCTCCGCACATATCCTCTTACTTCATGACTCATCTTGAACTGTTGTTTTGGGGGTTTTCTTTAAAGGATGCTGGCCATCTGACCTAAGCTATCACAATTTTTCATCTATCCATGTAAAGACCTTGTTCTACAGTTAGCCATCCTATTTCCCCCTTCCACTTCAGAAGAATCTTCCCTCCTTTCTGGAATTAGACCCAGTCTAATCCCAGCGCTTTGCACATTCTCCATAATCTTGTTTCATCAGGCTGTTCCTCATTCAGTCTTTCAATCTATCACTCTCTCTTCTTTCTTTTTCTTCTGTGTTAGATCCATGCCCAATTCCCTAGCCCTAATCCTTTCCTCGACCTTGAAATCATTTAATGTCACTATTTCATCTCTGCTTCCTTGCATTTATTCCCATTTTTATTGCAAAAGTGTAACCATTTTTCATTTAAAGATTAGAAAATACAAAAAATTAAATGTATGTTTCATTTACTGGTATTGATCACAAATGTCTTCCCAGGTCAACAGAAGTAAATCTCTATCATTGAAATGGTTGTATCTCATCTGATTGTATGAGCATTTAACCAGATGGCTGGTGTTGGCTATTTAAATCGGGTGCTCAATTTTCTTTATAAACAATACTGCAATACAGACTTTTTTCGCCTTCATCTTTGCACACTTATGTGATTATAATCTTACAGTATGTCGTTGAAGAACCCCAGGAAACCTTTTGACAGAGTGGTAGAACACATGTGGGTGGACTCTACCTGCCTTACTATCAACTCAGCTCCTCAACTATTTGTAATAGGGGTTTGGTTACCACTGCTTAAATGAAATTGCTCTTTCAAAATGAATTGTGACATTTTAATTATCAAATAGTTTTCACCCTCATTTTCATCATTTTTGAAATGTTTGATTTGATCATGGCCATTTCTTTCTGGAAACTCTCTCCTCCTCTAATAAATTTCCATGATGGTGCATACAATCTCAATTTTACTTCTATCATTCTTATTCTTCTCTTCTGCCTACTTGTCATCTTCCTTCTTCCATATAAATATAGGAAGTCCACATTTCTCTCCTTAGATTTTCTTATTTTATCCTGCCTACATTCATAGTCCTGCCCACTCTGTTATAGCTGTCACCTCTGTTTAAATTTTCCCCAAATCTATATCTTCAGCCCAGCTTCTCCATGAATTTCCTACTTCCTCCCAGATATATTTACCCTTATGTTCCACTGGTAACAAAAAACGAACAGATTTAAACTCAGGCTCTACTTATGTCCTAACTTGCTCTTTTTCTGGATTTCCTATTGCTATTAATATCTCCATCAACCTTAAAACTTCAACTTGAGCTTAAATTTTCCATCTCTCTCTAAAACAAACAAACAAAAAACACCAACAACAACCGCACTTAGCATTAGTGGTTTTGCTCCATAGTATTTTCCCCAAGCCCCAGCTGGACACAGTTACGGTATCTACCTTCTGTTCTTTAGCACCTTTGTCAGTGGAGGGAATATCAAGAACCCTGTTCCTCAGCAAACTTGTTATCTCAAGCTTATGTGGGATTAATTGAATTCACCTGATGGTAGGGTTGTTCTCTGAGACTCTCCTTTCTGTGCTCACCCTTGTCAGTATTCTCTCAGGCTGCTGAGAAAGCGTGTCCAAAGTCCAATAAAAGGATTATGGGAAACCTGAGATCCTGAGATTCCCTGAATTCTGGGCTCCCAGATCAGGGAAACAGGAAGAATGGCAGCTGGGCTACATGATACCCAGGGAACAATTTTGTTCTAGTTTGACTTTCGTTTTGACGATTTCTGCCTTTCTGTCAAAATCAGGAAAAGAAGAGACGCCCCTCGGTGGGCGTGAGGAGAGAACAGCAGCAACACTGGCACTAGCGGCAGTGCTGGCGGAGCTGGTGAAGGCAGCCGCAGGAGCGGCGGAGAACGTGACGGCCTGGACAGAAGTCACAGCCATGGCGTGGTTGGCAGTGGTGCTGGCACAGCAGCAGGATGAAATGCGCAGGAGAAGATGAAGTGCTGCAGCGGCCCTGCAGAGGCAGAGGCAGCTGTGGAGAGGGCAGCAGAACGGACCTCTGCAATAACAAGGTCTGCAATAGCGCAGCTGTCCCACCACACCAGAACCCCAGGTTCTCGTGCGCGCGATTCACGGCCTGTAGGTGTTCCCTAAGACTCAGGCCCCAGGTAGCACACACGGACAACAAGAAAACAAAAGGGATGCTGAGATTTCAGAACATCAGAACTGGCCCAGGAATTGCAAGGCAGGTAGTGGAATTTCTTCAAAAGGAAAAGTCAATTAAGATGTTGAAATCAAAGCAACATTTAACATGAGAGCGATACAGCAAACTCTCATTACAATGTAGACATTGAGTTTCACTATTGGAATCTACAGTGCAGCGGGTGTGAGATGGGCCAACATACGCTACCCTCCCCATTCCATTGACTTGATATAAGAATATTCCATAGGCTCCAGTTTTCTGAAAATAGCTTTTTCTTTACAAGCCCTTTAATAAATATTCAGGAGATGGAGTTCGTTGACAATCCTCCCAAGATGTGAAGCTAATCAGCTGCTGATACCTAAGCTTAGCATTTTAGCTCTCTCATACCATAAAAGATTCTTTTAAAGGTGTTTGTTTTGAATGTAAAAGATAAACTGGAAAGAAGTATGGATTAAGACCTCAAAATTGTCCTCTCAAAGGGCTCTCTTCTTTTTATCAAAAGACAAAGAAGATGAATAGGAAAAATCAACCTATTTGGGGGGTGAGGGAAGGAGTCCTTGAAGAATCAAGTATTCCTCACTGTTTTTTCATGTTGTCAGCATTTTAAGCTGCTAATTTTCCCTCCATAGATTTTAAATAAGCTCATCAAAAACCTAGGAGTCAGAAAACTTTAATAACTTAGGGATCAGATTACTTTTCTCAAAGAAGGATTTCATTCTACTCACTCGGCTTTATTTCTCTGCTGTGCATTACTTCAACACAAAATGTGGTCTCTTTGGGAACCAGACTCCGGTTGCAGGTTTGCATTGCCATTTGTACTTACTCCCCAAAATAAACTCAAGAAATTGCTGTAATATGTCAAGACTGTATTGCAGTGAAAAAGAAAGCCATTCATGTGGGATACTAATTTGTCTCATAGCCATCCTTCATTTAAAATAACAGACGATCTTGCTCATTGATCGCCATGGCAGCCTCTTCCTCTTCTACCCGTAAGGCATCATCAGGGGCCAAGGGAAGATGCGCTTTGCAGTGATGTGCCTCTTCTTTCCTTTTAAGGATGGAATTTGGAAAATTAGCTCATCTTCACTTTAGTTTTTTCACGTGAGAAGACTTCTTTAAATTGAAGACCCTGAAATGAACCCCACAAAGACTAAAAGTCCTCTGAAGATTTAAGCATTGAGTTTTGAGCTTAAGGAAACTGAAGATTGAAGTCAGTGAGAGGATATTTCTTACTAATATCCAATTTTTTTTCTTTATATTGAGACTTTAAACCAAGGAAATCCATTAGTTACCACACTGTTATGAATCTATATAACCCACAATATATAATGAGTGTTTTATATGAGACTGTCAGTGATATCTCCAATCAATACAACTAGATAAAAGGTTTAAGAAATCAAAAAAAAAAACACCATAATTATTTGGTCTATAGAAAATAACCAGTTAGCTGATTTTTTCCCTTACTAACTACCAACCACTGTCATATAGTATTAGCCTCAGAAAACTCAATCCCTTTAAAAACAAACAAATTTATACGCATACCCCAAACACTCCTATGTTTTTGCAACTCAAAGGGTGTATCATTTTATCTCAAGGGAGTTATAATTTGATGCAGCACTTCTCCCACTAAACACTCAGCTGCAGAACAGCACCAGAAACCTACAAATTTGGCAGTGAGCAGAATCTTTTCACATCAGTGAGCGTTTTCTAGAAGTCAGCAAAAATAATTTCATAAGAACTTTTTTGCCAAATATTTTATCCTCTTTCCTTTTTTAGATAATTGAGAACCACGTCTCTTATGAGCAAATTTAGGTACTGTGACAAAATGTAAAAAAACAAGAAAGTCTCCTGCTGTCTTTAAGTTTATCCTCTGTAATGCTTTTAATTTTTAAGAGTTTTGAGTCCTTTGTGATTTGCTGCAACACAGATCTATCAAAATAAATTTGAGAGTATTTACAGTGCACTTGATAGGAGGTAAAGATTTCTGTTCTCCTACCTAGAACTGGCATCAAGAATTAATGATGCACAGTTTGTCAGATGATTTACAACCTCACTGGTTTTTAGTCTTCATTTAACAATGTGCAGCAGCTGTGCAAGTGCTCTTAACACACCCTGTCTTTCTAAATCCTGTAGGAGCCATCACACCTGCTCAAGTGAGAGAGACAGGACTCCAAGGCAGGGGTGTCTGTTTGTGTGCACGGAGAAAAAAAGGACAAAAGACAGACAAAAAGGAAGAGTCTTCAAGAATGGATGCTAGATTCTGACGACAACCTCAGGGACACACATGGTTTTTATTATGATCATAATTCATGCATTTTTAAATAATTAAAACTACTCTTTTTTCCCTGTTTGATCCTATTCTATTGAAGTCCTGCTTTGTCACAGGTTCTGAATCATACTTCTTTAGATTTTAATGTTGGTACAATTATTAAAAAAAGATGAATTCCAAAACAAAATTTTTACTTTTTTAAGCATACATACAAATTGTTTGCTCCTTCGAATTGATCATCTGGGAGAGATACTAGGCCCACTGTCACAGTGCAAGCAGTATTCAAAAATTCTTTAAAATCACCCTGTGGCATTGCCTTTGAAGTACACACCACATTCTATTTGATATTTTCAATGGGAACAAATTTTCATGTTTTGAAGTTATCCTGTGAATAAATTTGGAGATCCTATTCAATGATAATATTTGGAAGTTTTTAAATAAGATTCACTTTAGATATGTATAAGAAATTACAGATTTAGCTATTTATGAAGTATATCCTATGTGAAAGCCTACATTAAAAAAAATTGAACAGGGAATCCTTGTTCCAGAAAAGCTTATTGTTTGGAGGGAGAGACATACAAATAGATTGTTTTAACACCATGCTCTGTGCTGTGCAATCCCGCAACTCAGAGGGCTACTTAGTTCAATGCAAAGGATGGAGGCTTAATGTGAAGGTTTCCTAGGGATGAAGGCACTTAAACTGAGACTTAAGGGATGAATAGAAATTAGGCAGATGAAAAAGGGCAGAAAGGACATTCTAAGCACAAAAAAAAATATGCATAATTAAAGGCAGCTTGATAGGTGGTTAAAAAACAAAACATTTTATAAAAACTGTAGCCTAAAATGCAAAGGTTGAAGACAGAAAGAATAGAACAGACCAGAGAAGTAAGCAAGGTCTAACCTGTGGTGTTTTTTGTTTTGTTTAGTATCTCTTCCTAAGGTGTTCTACGAGCAAGCCAGGAAATCATAAGGTCAGAATTGCGTATTGAATAGCTTATTCTGAAATGATCATTCCCTTATATCCAGGTTATGGGAAGATTACCAGACATTTTTCAAAAGAAGATACACAAAAATACAACAAACATATGAAAAAAATGCTCAACATCTCAAATCAGAGAAACGCAAATTAAAGCCACAATGAGGTATCATTTTATACCAATCAGAATGGCCATTAAAAAAACAAAAAAATAACAGCTGTTGGCAAAGATGCAGGGAAAAGGGAACTCTTTGGTGGAGATATAAATTAGTGCAGCTTCTATAGAAACAGTATAGAGATTTCTCAAAGAACCAAAAATAGAACTATCATATGATCCAGCAATCCCACTACTGGGAACCTACCCAAAGGAAATCATATCAAAAAGATACATGCACTTGTATGTTTATCACAACACAATTCATTATTGCAAAGATTTGGAATCAACCTAAGTGCCCATCAACCAATGAATGGATGGATAAAATGTGTTATCTATGTGCCATGGAGTACTACTCAGTCATAAGAATGAAATAATGTCCTTTGTAGCAGCTTGGATGGAATTGGAGGCCATTATCCTAAGTGAAGTAACTCAGGAACAGAAATCTAAATGCCACATGTTCTTACTTACCGGTGGAAGCTAAACTATGGTTACGCAAGGACACACAGAGTGTATAATGGACACTGGATACTCAAAGGGGGAGGAGAAGGGGATAAAAAATTACCTGTAAGGTACAACGCACACTATTTGGTGATAGGTACAAAAGCCCAGACTCCACCTCTATACAACATATACATGTACCAGAATTCAACTTGTATCTCCTAATTCTATTAAAATATATTTTTAAAAAAGAAAATAAATTTAAGAACAAGAAGACGTGATGAGAGCAATGATAGTGATAAAAGGCACTAAAATATAAAATTAGCAATACATAATCACTGATTTTACCTGGTGGTGAGGAGGAAAGAGAAGAACTTCCAGGTTCATGTCATGAGAACTGAGACAGGGACCAGGAGGCAAGCACGTTTAGTAGGATCAAAGAAAGAGACTGGGAAGGATGTTCTATGAGGCAGGTTTGAGTGCCCAAAGCAAAGAGAAAGCACCACCACTCAGACAGAAAGAGGTGAGCCACCCAGGAAAAACACAAAGCCATTATTATATAGAGTATCTACTTAGAAATGGAAATAAAGCTCTGTATTTCTGCTCACATAAAAAAGAAAAAAAAAGAAATGGAAATAAAGGACACTACTGCCTTAGCATTTGGGTTAAGCAAACAAAGAACTAAGAACTATCTGCTAATAATAGTAAACATCCACACTCATAATTGAAACAGAAGCTAAAATGAATGAGGTTGAGATAAAACACAGTATGAACTGGACCAGAATAAAGTTATTTCTCAGAGATATATCAGCCAAAGGGTGTCACCAATTCCCTGGTGAAGAAATATCAGATATTAATACCAGAGACATTTAGTACCCTGTGTCAAGATTGAACTCTGTGTGTGTGTGTGTGTGTGTGTGTGTGTGTGTCCATACTTTAGTTACCTATAAAATGCATGGTTTAACATTCTCAGGTCATATTTTGTTGTTTTTATTTTATAACTGTGTGAAAACAACTTCTCATATTAGTATGTCTAAACATATCAACACAAGGAACTCCACAACAAAACTGCGCGACTCCTGTGGCCAAAGAGAAAACACAGGCGAACTCCCACCGTCAGCGCGTCGTCCGGGCTGCCGCACGCTGCAGAGCACCCGCTGAGCGGTGTCACGCCCGCCTTGGTGCCCTAAAGTTTGCAATGAGACTCTGCCAACTGTCTGAGAGAGGAGTAAAAAAAAACAAAAAATGGGGATTTAGTTAAAATATCTAGATTATGAGCAGTTTTCCTATTAACTTTTAGTCATTGATTACGGTTTAGCCATTAATGCATTTTCTCAGCACTCATGCACAGAAGCACATCAAAAGGACTTTATTTTTTAAAGGCTTGTATCTTATAGGTATTGAGGAGTCAAAATAGCATCTACCTAAATATAAATTTAGAAAAATATAAATATTGAATATTCATATTGAATATGAATATTTTCAAACATAGTATGACAGGCTATCAAACCAGATATTACTTAGATGTTATAATTATATTGTAAGCAAAATGCTTTCAGGAAATAAAATAAAAATTGCCTGTAAAACCAAAAGCTAGTCCTTTAAAAAAGAATAAAACAGGGAAATCTATATACATCTAAGGGAAAGCAAAAGCACATATAAACAGAAGGAAAGAAAAGGGAACACACCAATATATTTGAAAACTTTGTCAATGTAGTGTGTTTAGATATATCTAGTATTTTTACAATTTATGAAATCTTGAAGTTCACTTGCAGGACATTGAGGGGAAGAAGCACACATGTATTCTTCAAGCCACGATGTCAGGAATAACCACTTCCCTGAAGAATTGTCCAGTGCTTTATGAGAACTGATGCCAAAAGCCTACACGAAGGTGAGACAACCAGAAGAGAATTGCCAGGATGAACCTGTCTGAATTGAGATCAGCATGAACATTCAGGTGTTCTTTTCCATCCACGACCACCTACTGATCTTTATGTTCTCATGATGAAATGAAGGTGACCTGCTAAAGGACGCTGCAATGAGGAGACTTGCATAAACTACTGTACGTAAACATCCATCAGCAGTTACTGATTATCCACGTCCATCATGCTAATCGATACCACATGGTCCATCGGGACTCTCAGGTTTTTATAATCTACTGGCATCTTTCTCTTTTTCCCCAAGATTAAGGGCTTAATATGAGATAGAAATGATGCTTAGCATCTTACATGTATGATCTCACTTAATTCTTAAAGAAACTGTATTACCCCCATATTATAGATGTGTACGGATAGAACCACAGAAAGGTTCAGTAACCAGACTTGGTAAGTGGTGGAGTCACGTCTCAAAAGCAAGCAGAACTTCAGCCTCAAGTTCCTTATGCTATGCAGTGTCCCAAAGCTCAGGTCAAAGGCAGACAAGGGAAGAGCAAGGAACCTACATAGCCCTTCTCTTAGGCTTGTCATCCCAGAGCGCCTTGCCCTGCCATAGTACCTGACATATAGAAGTCATTCATTAACACTAGTTCTCACCTCCCTCCCTTTTTAAGGTGAACAGTGACATACAGGATCTAATTTTTCTAGCCACAGAAACTGAATATACAGTCCTATCATTGTTTCAAGACATCTAGACTGAATTCCCCTTTTGCGTTTAGTCACAGAGGAAAAGAGAAGATGAAATTCCCTTTTTAAAAAATGAAACTAAACCTGTGGTGCTTCTGCTTTTACAATCTGCTTGCTTGTCGTAAGGCAGGTTCCTGCCCACTACCCCCGAGACTGGTTCAATACACCTCAGGGATGGCCCAGGAGCACAGACCACCACCAGCACAGAGGATGCTAGCGTGGCTTATCTCCACATGGGGAGAAACACTACAACAAAGGAGTGAGCCTGGAGGCAGACAGGTTTGCAGTCTAGGTTTCTCAATTGTCACATCTTTACATAAAGAGAAAGGGCAAACAACTGTTAGACCAAAGAAGAATTATTCTGGACATAAAGTGAGTCAAGTTTCAATTCCCAGACCACAAATTATTATGCAATATTGATGAACACAGGCACTTTGGAAATAATTTTCAAAAGTGTTTCTAAAAGAAATGTGTGTCTTGTCTATCCATATATGTATAGAAATCAGAATGAGAGAAATAAGTATATTTGATGCAATATACAGCCTCACTGTAGTTTTGCCTTTTTATATTTTTATAAACTCTTTCCAGCCAGAAGTAGTTATAAAAAGAATTTCCCAACTCTTTTGCTTCCACCTTCTTATCTCAAAATGCCATATGGCACTAAGTGAGATAACACACAGGAAACACTTAGAACGAAACTTACCTAACAACAAACGTTGCTGCGCTCCCTCCATTCTCACTTCCCTTCGCATGGAATGTAGTCATTGAAGAGAGGTCATTTAATCAGAAACCATTTTTAAGTCTCCTACCGTCATACATATTAAAATCAAGTCCTCCCATCATCAACAATGCAAGGCAAATAATTATTAACATTAGCACTTATTGTTAATTATTACAGATTCACTAATTGCAGACTAAATAGATAGGAATTTGAATTTTGATAAAATGTACACATGACCAACCACCAAGTCTTAAGATGAAAGAAGGCTGTAAAAGCTACAGAAAGGTTGGAATGTTACGAAAGGAAAAACAGCAGGGTTTAAAAAATCAGAGCATTTGCTGTATCACTTTTTATTAGAAAAACGGAATTGAGCAAAACGCTGTAAAAAAGAGTCTCTGGTTGCACCTAGAAAAAGGAAAATAACAGATACTAAGGGAAGGTAAAAAGTATGCGGAAGTTTCCAAAAAAGGAAAAAATTATGAAGAATGTGTCTCCTTGGAGCCTGAACGAAGAAAATACAAAAGACAAAGCATCAAGTCATTGGAACACCGTAAAATGTAGAGAATCGTTTTATTATGGGCTACCAGAATGGAAGTAGGTGACCCATGGGTATTGGTTTATCTTCCTGGAACTGGAGATAACCTTTTGTAAAGTCTCCACGCCACGGTTTCTACTTTCATGAAATAAGGAAAAGATTATTTCTAATGCTATTTCTTATGCAAATTATTTGACTTTTCACATAAAAGTCAAGTTTCAGATTTAATGACTATATTACTCATTTCTCCAATGCTTAGGATAACATCTTCAGTGACCATGAGCTTTACTGGATCACAATCCCAAAAAGAGATTTATGAAAGATCTTATGTTACAGTGATATTACTAATTCTATAGAGGACAGAAAGGAAAAATGAAATGAGAGGAAAATAGAATTCTGGCAAATCTACTCTAAGTAGAAGAAAGGTTGCCAGACAGTAGTTAGTAAGGTAGGTAGAAGGGGGAGAATTCATTTGAATATTTTGATGAAAATCTGTGAAAGAGCAAAAATCATGTCCTTTGGAAGCAGATTGATGAGCTCCATCTCAACTTCCATTTTACACAGCATCATACAGAAGCCTAGAGGTGTTAAATGACCACCAAAATCACATGGCAACTAATGGTCACAACTGGGCCAACCTGTCAAATGTCCCAATTTCAATTAGATGGTAACTTGTTTGTAAAATGGAAAATAGAGAAGTTGCGTAGGAATAGATTAGTAATCAAATGATAATAATATAAGGTTGAGAAATGCAAGAATCACAAAAGAACTCTGTGCTGCAGGGCTGCAGAATGGCAAAGGAGAAAAAGGTCACATGCAGCGGAGAAGCCAGGAACGCGTCTATGAAGTAGGTTCTGCACAGAGCAGCCTTGAAGACTAGAAAGGCATTTTTACAGTAGGTAAAGGAGAAAGAAGGAAACCACACTGCAGGTAGAGAGAGGACAAGTGGAGCACAGAGGGAGAAAAACAGGAATATTTAGAACACAGCAAGTAGGTCAGCCTTGCCAAACTAGAGTGAATGCACTAAATAAAAACCATTAGAAACTTTAAGAAAATAAACCTGATAGCCGTGTGTAAGGCAGATTGGGCAGGGAAGAGGAGAAAATTTGGAGAGACAGCTCTACCAGTCATCCAGGAATAATGATGAAGTGAGAAAGCCAAGGCCCTGTCTAAAATGATGCTTGGTTAGGAATTATGCAGTAAAATACCTTTAAAGAGTCAGAAAAAGATTTCCTTAAATGCACTGAATAATGAGAGGGGGCGGGGGGAATGAGAGCACACCTGTTGCTGGAATCTTTATCCATTGTCTACTAATTATGATATCTCGAATTCTGTAACAAGACTCACAGCCATTAGCTGCAAATACACGCACATCCTCCCTCCCTCTCTCTCCAACCTCAGAGCTGGGTTTGGCAATGAGTCTGTGTACCAAGCTACATTCATTTTTCAGGTAACCAGAGAAAGGGGCTTTAAGCCAGTACTTTTCTTAAAATTCATAGCCATACCCTCAAAAAATCAGTAAGTCAGGAAGTTATTAGGCACTGACAATGGTCTGATGCATGCTGGAATGAAGTCTTTCTAATGCAGCAAGACTCCACATAGGAAGAACACTAGTCAAAAGGAACACTATAAATTGAAGCTTCATGTGTACTGAATTGGCAAATATCAGAAAGAGAGACAGTAGAGAGGCAAGGAAAGATACTTCAAAGCCAGGAGAGATGCACTGGATGGATACCTGAAACACTGGACTAGGACCAAGACACAGGAAAAAGAATTTATACTAACACGTAAGTGCTGGGTTTGTCACAGTTTTTTAAACTAATAAGCTCATAAGAGAGGTTTCTGTCCAGAACATACTATGACCTAACTTGTATGGGAGAGTTCTTATTTCCTAGGCTTGTGCAATAATATGGTACTGTGATGCTATGCAGTCTTACTGCCGTAAGAAAGTGCAGTCTATTTAACAAAAGATCAAAAAGAGTGCTAGTAATTATTTTAAGAACATAAAGCAGAAAAGGCAAATACATTTCTTTGGATTATACCTGCACAAGAATTAAAATCTCCTTTTAAAAGACAAATTTGATGACTGTGTAAGACAAAGTATGCTACTCATAAGAAATTTAAGACAAAATACAAATGCAAAGTAAAAAAGATGATGGAACAATAAAGACTATGACACTATCTTATCAGAAAAAGTCAAATTCAAGGAAAAGATGTCATTTGCATAAAGGTTGTTTTATATTAATAAAAATACAATCTATAAAAATATGTCCTGAATATCTAGATATGAGATACCATAACATTAAAGCAAGTGCTTTTTAAAAGCTTATAGAAACACAGTAATGCAAAACACATCATCCTTGGGACACACCAAGTGGTCAAAAAATTAAGATGTAGAGGATTATAAAACTGCAACTAATAAGGATGATTTAATAGATACTAAACTTTAATATGTCTAATTTTAAGTCCTACAAGCATTGAATGTACTTTTTAAGGGCCTATAAACATTTTCGGATATTATTTATGAGTACAATAAAAATGCTAGTTCAAGAAAACTAAACCAATGAAATAAAGAGCCTATAATCAGACCGTAGTATATACGAGAAATTATTATATGACATTATAGTACAAAGTGGCATTGCCAGTCTGAGCAGATAAACTGATAAATGGACAATTAGTTAATCATGTGAGGAAAATAAACTATATTCTCAATGAAGTCTATATACAAAAATGTTTGAGTTATGAAAATTTAACATAAAAAACTAGTAATAAAAATAAGTGAATATAGTTATATTGGACAACAAGTTTTCATGTAAGATAATTTTTAAAGAATCATTAAAAACAAGATTAATATATTTGGCTACATAAAGCTTGAAAGCTTCATTTTCCAATAAAAACAAAAATTGAGAGGCAAAATGTAAACTGACACAAAAAAATAAGAAAAAGTATACTTAATATATAAAGAGCTATCATGAATCAATAAATTTCCAACTATCCCAGTATAAAATGAACATATGCAAAGGCAATTCACAAAAGAATTATTAATAGAAAAACCAAACCTTAATAGTATAGTATTTGCAGAGAAGCAAATCAAAATAATTAGATTTGAATTTCATTGTATAGGTGTTAATGAGTCTATATGTTCATTTCCAAATAATCAGAATGCAAATCTATTCAGGAGTCTAAGGATCAATTCTGAAATATGAATCCAAGGTCTTGAAATTCAAATACCCTTTTTAGATGCAAATTTCTCTCTTTTTTAAAGATATAAAGAAAACAATCTGAATATGAATAAGATTTTTTTGTAAATTATATTATTTCTAAAAAGAAAACACTACCAATAGACAGCTAGTAGTATTTCGGTTAATTCAATTACATTAATAAGATAAAATAACCATTAAAATGCTGTAGTAAACACTTAATGTCAGGAAACATATATTCTGAGACTATATATAGATATATATACATGTATGTGTGTATGTGTACATTTACACTTAACTTTTGGTAACTGTGAAATGAGATAATAGTATTTCTGGTTTAACATTATAAGAATTCATTTTTTCTTTTGATTTTTCTGAATTCTTACACAGTAAGCACACAGAAGCAATAAAGAATTTCACAAAACCACCTAAATATTCCAAAATAAGGTCATGCTACTTCTATGTAATGAAATGCTATCCAAGCATTGTAACTATACCAGAGAAATGTTGAATATGGAAAAACATTTATGAGATACTAGGAAAAATAGTTAAAATCATATCGCAAGATAGAAACTTTGCAAAAAACAACGTGTACAGATAGAAACATTTCAAAACAGTTAGATGGCTACACATAAAAATATTAATGGCAGCTACATCCAGATTGGAGAGGTTTTATAGCTGCAGAAGCTCTTTATGTTTGACAAGATATTCAACAGTGAACATTGTTTTGGTAATTACTTTTATAATAAAAAAGATTTTATTAAAGGTGTTTTTTAAATACCTAAGTTGTTTAGTAGGGCTAAGTAGTACAAAATGAACTTAAAGACTTTCAGCTAGTTCTGAGCTTTTTTATATAAAAATCATACTATTTAACCTAAAAGGTAGTAGAACCCCTTTATTAAAATCTAGTGAGAGACACAAAATAAAACATAAGAGACATTGCGTTAGTAGTAGTGTTTTTATAAGTTCTAACTTACAGTAATTATAAAGAAAATGAGAATGATATGTTACTGTTCTGTGATACATTATCTCATTGCTGCTGTAACAAATTATTGCAAATTTAGTGCCTGAAAACAACACAAATTTATTATATTACAGTTCTGGAGGTCCGAAGCGTGTCTTACTGCACAAAATCCAAGTGTCAGGAGAACAGCATTCCTTCGGGAGGGTCCTCGGGAGGCCCCTTTTCCTGCAGCATCTCCATCTGCCTGCGTCCCTCACCTTGTGCCTCCTGCCTCCACCTCCACAGCCAGCAAAGCCGGGCAAGTCTCTCTCACGTCGTACCCCTCTGAGACTGATTCTTCTGCCTCCTTCTGCTACATTTAAGGATATTTCTGATTACATTGGGCCGACCGCGATAATCCAGGAAAATCTCCCTATTTTACGGCCAGCTGATAGCAGCTTTTTTCTATCTGCTACCCTACTATCCCCCTGCCATATAAGGTAACAGCCATCAGTTCTAGGACTTAGGAGGTGCACATCTTGGGAGGCCATTATTCTATCACAGATGACTACAAATATTTGCAGTCAGTGGACACTGGTTTCACTAATTCAACAAATATTTATTGAATTCTCGCTAAATGATTTGGAAATTCAAAAAGCTAATAAAATAGAAATCATTCTTCAAAGAGCCATTACACACTTGTTACAGTATTAATATCCTCATTTTACATTTATTTCTCTTTTTTGCTGTGTATTCACACTATACAGAAAACATTTGAATCAGACAGGTAAGTAGTTAAAAATGACAAAACATTGCAACCTTGCATTTTAGTCACTCATTCAAAAAGTGTTTCTTAACAATTTCCTATGAACCTGGAACTATTTTAGGTGCTGGAGATAAAACAAACAAGAAATGATCTCTCTTCACTTGCAGTGATTTAAAACGTAAAGAGTTATGAATAACAGGAGATTTGTTTCAAGTTCTGGCAAGAGAATTTAGTATGTATATGATACCAATCAAAAAATGTATTATTCTGGAAAGCCTATTTTGTGTTATTCGGCAGTATTTTAAGAAATATATTTTAAGAGCATATGTTGACTTTTAATAAAGGTTTTTATTTACATACACATACACATGTAAATATCTATATATGTATTTAAATATATATTATATATGCACATACTGCTTAATGAAAGCTGAATCAAACTCCTGAAATAGCTCACTAAAAATTTGCTATCACAGAATTCACTTTGAATACCCCTACTTTATTTAGATGGAATAAGTTTATTCTAATATAAAAGGAGAGTTTCATATAATGTTAAAGTTTTCATACTTATTTCTTTCATTTTTCTAAATGTGTGATCTTCACTAGAGCTGGCTCAAGATTTCCTTCTTCTGGGATAGGGACTGAGAATTCTAGAAGAGTGAGATTCTTCTAGCTTCCAACACTTATAAATAGCATTTTGAAGCAAATCTTGCTAAAAGATTTGCTATATTCCTTATCTCCCTCATCAAAACATCTTTAACAAGGTCAAAAGAACTTAGATCATGGAGCTCTGTGTGTAAAGAAAATATCCCTATTTACTATTGAGTATTACTCAACAGGTTGGCTTTGAGAAAGAGGGTGATCAGCTCATTTCAGTTCAGCCAGACTCTCTACGTTTTAAAACTCAGCATCCTAAATCCAGGGAAACCCCTTTATCCTGAGCAAACCAGGACAGTTGGTCACTCTGATTCAGTCCCTGGGCATCATGAGATGGAGGAGAGAGAAAGAGGAGGGAAGAAAGCAAAGAGAGCAATCGCAGCTCTCAATAACCAAAGGAGAGGGGCATGGACCGCAGAGTTGCCCCTTTCTGCCTTGAGCGAGACGCGTCATAGTAACCTGGGAGGGCTGCATGGTCAGACAGTTGGAAAGCCTGAGGATCACTTTCTCCAGCTATCTTTTCTCTATGTTGTGGATTGAGTTGAAAAAGGGGGCCCAGTGCAGTGGCTGGGGACCATCAGGGAAGCGCGGGCCAGGGGCCTGCAGGACATCCACTTCAGGATCTGCAGCCAGCAGAAGCCAATTTGAAGGAGGCCAGATCAGTGGTTCTGCCAGCTACTGGTTTCACCTGCAAATGCCTGTGGGGAAAAGAGCCCACGTGGCTAGAGGCAGCGCCTCAGATCCCAGAGGACACCAAGGACATTTTACTTATGACTCCAGTTCTGCTCACCATGAGCTTGCACAGGCAAATCCCTCCCCTCCTCCATCCAGAGTGAAACTCTGACAGAATGAGCATTCTTAGTAAGAAAGACTGATTATCCAAACAGACTGCTAAAATTATTAGATTATGCTAATCTTTATAATCAGTTTGCAGACAAAACAAACTACACTTTTTCTGCATTATAGCATGAGTTCTACGTGCGACCCTGCTAAACTTACACAGCTACAAAGATAAAACAGCTGAAGAGTCCATCTAAAGAGGCCACCCAAAGTGAGTCAATATGGTCTGGCTTTGTTTTCTAGCATTAGCAAAGTTCTCTGGTATTTTTAGTCAGTCAGCAAACACTCAAGTGCCTTAGGGGTACTTACTACCACTGTACTCAGTTCTTACTTTACATGGCAAAGAAAAAAGCTCTTGTCCTTAATTAGTTTCTTGACTGAAATAGGGTTCATCTCCAGTCTCCTTCTCCCCTTGGATTTTTTTAAGTCGGGCTTTTACTCATTGCACTGAAACTAAAAGGAAAAAAATATCTTGCTGATTCACATACCTACTCAAAGGCTTCAGCAGTCTGGCTGCCCAAGAGACCTTTAATAGCTCAGACCCCCTTTGAAATAGCAGTGAATCTCTTTAAATCTAGAGGATTAAGTTTTTGAAAGATTGGGATGGGGAAAATCCTCTTTTTAAAAAATCCTCCTAAGACACCATAAATCCAATAGTCAGTATTTTTGCTTGATTTACTAGAGTCAAGCTGTTTTATATTACTACTCAAGATATATGTTTACTTATTTTTATAAAATATATTCTCCTAGAGACCCAGGTGTCAAGTGTATTTTCTTCTGTTCAAAATCATAAATTAATTTTTAAAACCTTTTGAAAATACGCTGACTGCAGAGCCAGAGCTGCTCCCTGGCACGGCCGTGCCTTTGCATCCGTGCATCGTCCTGCGCAGCTCGGGTACGACGATGACTGCAGGCGGCCAGATCACGTCGTCACCAAAAGCAAAAATGGTTACTTTTGTAACAGAAAGAAATAAAAAGGAGTCAGTATCCAGCTATTCCATCCAGAGAAGTCAAACTTGTATTCCCACTTTCCAAAAAGTCAATAATTGCTGACACGATCAGGAGGTTGAGAAAAATCACGTCGTGATGTCTGCAAAGCATACCCACAAAAAGCAAAGAACTCAAAGTTTTGACACTACTAATGGATTCTCACTACAACAGGAAACTTTTACTGGGCAACACTCAACAGATCTGGGTACCCAGACCAGGATAAGATTGCTCAAGGAAGGTCTGTGAGGCCTGGACAACTCTGTGTAAGGCCTAGCTGTGCCCAGATGCCTGTTGCCGGCAGATGTTAGCGCAGCGGGGTTTTTAAGGTTTGGATCTAGGAGAATAAAATACGGTTCCTGGCTCCAGTGGCTGAACAGAATTAGAAAACTGATGACTAAACCATCTCTGTAAGATTATGAAAGAGTCATCGCTACATGGTTTTCACTTTTTTATTCAACAAGACACATATGATAACAGAAAATTTATATGTAAGTGGAAGTTATCAGGGAGTCATTCTAATAGTGAGCAAATGAATACTTTAAGATAAAAGATTTGTAGGTGCCTACAAGGTATATTATATATATTAATAGAATATATTTGAGAAAAATGGCTACCTCTTTAATATATAAGGTAAATTCAACGTAACTAACAAATCAGATTCTTATAAGACTATTATTATACTAATACAGATATTACACTAAGCCCTTTTATAAAAATGAAGATCGTACAGTAAAGAACGAAACAAATTTTACTGCTATAGGTTTGTACCATAAAGTACTAGGTTGTTTTGCTGGAAGATATACAATTATCTGAGCAGGTATGTGAAGAAAGTCCCCAAATCTTATCTGCTTCAAAACAGGGTAACACACAAATCATTTCAGAAATGCTGCTTTCTGTCCTATTCTTAATATTAATGGCATCCAAAAAGATTAGGACAGTTATTTTTCCCAATTCTACATATAAAAAATTTATTTAGGGCTTCAAAACACTAGACAGAAAGCATGTGGACTGGCAAGGATGAGGCTATTCAGACTTAAAAACATTGAATTTTTACTCACAAAAAAAAAAAAACCCACCTTTTCACTTAGAGAAGGTTATTGCGGTAAGGGCTTACATTTTGAAGTGATCCCAAGGCTCTTTGCTCCTGCACATGCTTCACCCACTCATTTGCTTGTCTAAGTAGCCGCTCGTGCAGACTGGCATGGGGAAGCAGCCTAGGACAGCTATTTACAGCTTGTATCAACACAAGGAAATACCGTCTTTGTCATTAAAACTCTGAGTCCCCAATCCACCCACTCACGGGTCTAGTTTGAGGCACCATGGTTGAGGTGGGCTGTGTGAAACCGACGGTTCTGGAACAGAGCAAGTGGGGACTGAACACGGTGATCCAGGTGATGGCAGGAGACAAAAAGGTCAAATCTGAAGGTGGCACAGGCAGACAACCAAAAATCTGTCCTGAAACAAAGGTCCTTGGACCCAGGTCAGCCAAACAGACACTAGTAAAGGGTGTGGTTTTGGCTCATGAAGCAGAGCAGAGCCGGGGAAGATTCTATGGCATCAGCTCACAGAGGGAAGGTGATGGCATAGACACATGGCCCTCCAGATCCCCAAGCGTGGCCCCTCAACCAAACCCAAACTTCAGAGAACAAATCCCTTTTAATAAAATTTGGATTCAGTCAAAAGGCTGCACTCAAGAATCCAGAAGGCTACACTGGCCCCAAGGCCACAGGTTCCCCACCCTCTGGCAGCTGGACTGCTCTAGTTAGGCTGAAGCGCACTTTGTCTGACCAAAAGGTGGCAAGCTGCCACAGCTCCACACCGGCTTCCTGCCTTCCCTGTTCTTTCTGTTCCAGAGAGCTGAGTTTATAATTTTCCTGACTTCCT
>CAUYRT010051341.1:0-33742 GCA_963574885.1 Lepilemur ruficaudatus
TGCCTGTAGTCCCAGCTACTCGGGAGGCTGAGGCAGGAGGATTGCTTGAGCCCAGGAGTTTGAGGTTGCTGTGAGCTAGGCTGACGCCATGGCACTGTAGCCCGGGCAATAGTGGGAGACTCTGACTTGAAAAAAATAAAATTAAAAAATAAATAAAATAAATAAATGTTTGGTTTCAGGTGTTTGAAATTGGGGGTTGGGTGAAAATCATAAACTTTAAAAAATATATTTACTGATTATTTTTATTTCTTTCTTCATGTGAATTGACTGTGTCAACAGAAAAGAAGCCAAACTCTGTAAAATAAAGAGGTTAATTCTGAGCCAAATCTGAGGACCATGGCCCAGAGCCACGGCAGAGAAGCCTTGAGCAAAGTGGACTCGCCCTGGTTGGGTTACGGTTTGGTTTTTATACACTTCAGGTATTACACATAAAGTCATAAATGAATACATGGAAGGCATACTTTGGTTTGGCCTGAAAAGGTGGTACATTTCTTGGGGGTGGGGGGTATGGGCTACAGGTTATAGGTGGATTTAAAGACTCTGATTTGTAATTGGTTAAAGAAAGGAAGCTTTATCTAAAGGTTTGGAATGTTGTAAGTTAAGATAAGGAAGTCTGTTAATCAGAGGCCGGCCACTATACATATACCCAGACTCAGTGATTTGTTATATAAATTGAGGACCTGCAGGTTTGTCTTGCATAGCCTTAAGCCTGTTAATGAGTTACAAAGGATGTCTACAGGAAGGGAGGGGGACATGATGAGGCGTGTGTGACCTCCCTTCTCATGGCCAGCCACTCAGTTTTAGGGTATCCCGTTGGCCAAGAGGGGGTCCATTCAGTCAGCCAGTGGGGGGGAGCCTTGGGATTTTATTTTAGTTCACAACTGTTTCTCTCTTTTCCCATTTTCTTATTGGAATATTTGTCTTTTTCCTATTTATTTGTAATAGCCCTTTAAAGATATCATCCTTTGTTATATAGGCAACAAATATTTTTCTGCTTTAACATTTGCATTTTTATAGTTTTTTGACATATAGGTTTTCAAAATTTTATGTAGCCAAAACTATCAATCCATTCTTTATGCAGGCTGCTGTTAAGGGCCAAGGGAAAGCTCTCCCTTCCCCCTCTGAAGGCTCACTGAAAAAGCAACTCACAAAAGGCTAAATTGAAGAAAAGGCATATAAATTTATTCACATGCACACAGGGGAGAACCACGGAGTGATTACCCCTAACACCTTCCCTTGGGATGCAGAAGCTTACACACTATCTCCAGGTTACAGAAAAAATATGGGCTCAGAGTATGGCCAGAAAATTGGCAAATCAGGTTATAGTAGCAAGACAGGTGATGGGGGAGAGAGAAGAAGAGGCTGAGGTAGCAAAGGAAGGCTTGTTATATAGATAATGTCTCACAGGGAGCAGCCCTCAAAGAGAATAGATAGTAAATGTTTCTTTCAGATCTTTAAAGGTGTCAGACTCTCAGTTAATCTTTCCTAAACCCAGACAAGGGAAGGGCTGTCTGCATCAGTGTAGACGCTCTAGAAATGCAAATCTCGCCCACAGAAGATGGCTTTTTGGCTTTTTGGGGCTCCTTCTCTTTGCTGGCTCTCGGAACAGCCATCTCAAAATATATCAAAGAAATATATCATGGGGTAAAATATTTTGATTTCCTTCAGTCTCTGCTTTGAAACTTTAAGAAGTTCCACATATTAGAAGCCAAGTTCATAGCTTTGGAGAGATTTGGGTTGGAGGTTGTTAGAGATAGATAAAGGAGTAGGAAAATAAATTCGGATAAGCATAAGAGAGCAAATTTAAATACATCGTCCCGTACCTTTTTAAACTAGTCTCTTAGTCCTGAGCATAGATCAGTTCAGTTACACGGCCGTGTCCCAGCCGAGGAGGCAGCATTTTAGGTGGGTTAGGCCTTTATATGTGACGTAGGCAAACAGATTGTTGCTGCCCAAGCAGGTTCCTTTGCCTGCTGCCCAAGAAGTCAATACACTGAGTCAGCAGTTTCTACAAGCGACAAGGAGTCTTCATTCCGCATGGCGCTTGGCGGGAGATGGGAGAGATTTCTCACATCGCCTCCCTGAGAATTTGGAAGACAGGGTTTTTAAGGGTAGCGTGACAGGCAAGGGATTAGGCAATTAGGTTTGTTAATTGGGGCAAAATTGTAGGGATGTAGAAATCATCTTCTTGTGTTGTTCCAGTCCCTGGGGTCACAATTCCAGTTGAGTCAGTTTCTTGGTACAGGCACCAGTCGATCCACTGGAACGCCCAGGCCTGGAAGATATCTTAAAAACTACCTTTAGGTTTCGAAAAGGTGATGTTATCTATGGAGAAAGTTAAGAATCTTTATGGACCCCAGCTATGGGGAGAAGTTAAGATCTTCATGACCACCAGCTGCGTGACTCCAGAGTGGCAATTACAGGTGGACAGTTACTAATTGCTATCATTATTTTTAGCTAGGCCTGTGCATTATTTTTAGCTAGGCCCATACCACAGTTCTCACCTTGCACCCCGTTTTTGAAGGACAGCGTCAAGATCTTTCATAAGAGGTGTTTCTATGGAAACAGAAGGTAAGCAAAGGTTAATGTCTAGAATAGTCTATAAACTAGTTTTTCTTTTTTTTTTTTAAGACTTTTCGAAGTGTCTTCAGATTGCACTAGCAACCTGACAGGTATTTTGTATTGTGGTTTGAATCCAGTGATCAAGTGAACTTTCTGAGTAGTTTATATATCAGCAGGCACGAAGGCCACTTATATATGTTAATACATTGTCGTGGTGATTTCTTTCCAAGTTTATATCAATTGTCTAGCCTCAGTTTGCAGGGCTTCAAGAAAAGCAATTTTAATTTATAGTGATTTTAAATCATAAAGGAGAAAAATTTGATTACTTAGGAAGTAAGTAATTTTAATCATGTACCAGAGGTGACACTAGGACAAAGGACAAAGCTGTGAAGACAATGTCTGGAAGATGCTACCTCTCCTAGCATGTCCAGGAGGCACAGCCGGGCCAGTAAGGATAGAGCCCGGGTACCACCTGCCAGGCCTCGCTAGAACTACTTTTCTAGACCTCAGAACTTAAAAGCTCAAAGCTTATTGACTTAAGCTCACAGACAAATTAAGCAAGTATCAAAACATGTCATAGAAGCAACAGTTTTATGACCTTAAAGCATCAAGCAGAGACAATGTAAATCTGTCTGACCAATCGATCTCGGCAAAAAAAATGTCTAAATTAAATTTTGAAGACATTTTTATTTTATTAACAATTTTAAAATTAGCTTTATTTATCAAAGATTATTAAAGTCACATGAATTTATTTGGGCTTATTTATTTAATTTATGAGCACTTATTTACTTATAAGTCAATTTGGCCCTTCAATGCAGCCAGTGTATATAAAGACATACGTAAGTATACATAAAGATATACACAGACATAAATAAAGACTCTATAGCTTTGATTTTAAAATTTTAGCCATAAGACCAGTAAAACTCACTAGTTGAAAAGGACAGTTGGATTTAAACCATGTCTCTGTAAATGGAACAACTTAAAGTTTGTTTGTCTCACACAGCCAAAGTTCTTACCAAGTTTTGGATAAAATAGGGTAGTAAATTTATATCTCAAAGTAGAGAGAGAATTTAATTTTTTTAAAGAAGGACTTTGAGCATGTTAGGAGAAGATTAAAAATGGATATCAAAGTAATATAAAATGACAGGAATTTATCATAAGATATTGTTTTGAAACACGGTCTTGCTATATTGCTCAAGCTGGTCTCAAACTCCATTGCTCAAGCAGTCCTCCGCCTAAGCCTCCCAAGTAGCTAGAACTATAGGCACGTACCTCCATGCCTGGCTAATCGGCTAATCTTTTTTTTTTTTTTTTTTTGAGACAGAGTCTTTCTCTGTTGTCCAGACAGGAGCATCATCATAGCTCACTGCAACCTTGCAACCTTAAACTCCTGATCTCAAACCATCATCTCACCTCAGCCTCCTGAGTAGCTGGACCACAGGCACGTGCCACCATGCCCAGCTAATTTTTTTTTTCATAGAGACAGGATCTCACTGTGTTACCCAGGCTGGTCTCAAACTCCTGGCCTTAGTCAATCTTCCTACCTTGGCATCCCAAGTAGCAGGGATTGCAGGTGTGAGCCACCACACCTGGCTATCGTAGGATTTTATAAGGAAACATATAAATGAGTCTGTAGGAAATTTAGAAAGCTTTTAAAAGTAACTAGCTGAATGTCAGATCGTCGTATTTTGGAGACCAATCTAGTTAGATAGATGGTTTTTAATTTAATTTCTGTTTTTTAACTGGATCATTGAGCTTAGGGTGGGGCCCATTAATGAATTGGTCAATAAAGCATTTGCAGTTTTTAGGGCCTAATATTTAAAATGTGTGAAAGTAGACACAGCTGGAAGGCAGGGCATCTAGATCATTTAGACCTATAAAAAAGGATCCCATTTTTATACTGAATCCCAGGTCTCCAAAGAGGGAAAGGCCATGAGACTAGGCCGTGCACCTTGCATAGTGCACCTTGCTGTAAGGACGGTCCCCTGAGGCTAGTGGGCAGCCCACTGCCAGTCACCCCACTCCATGTGCCCACACCCATGGGAGTCTTGTCCCTCAGTGGCCAGTGTTTTCACAGCCTCTGAATGTTTAAACTGTTTCTTTGTGCATTTAGGTAAATAGCCCCCTGCAGTAATAACCATTTCTTGTACCTGCTGTCAGCCACCTCTAAAACCGTAGCCCATGCCAGTGACCTGCCAGCATCGCACGCACACAGAAGTGTGTTCTCTCATAGTACAGAGTCATCCCTGGCACCTCCAAAAGCCAAAATGACCAGGTGATGCTGTGCGAGAGAGCACCTGAGCCCCGAGAAGAACCTGTCCGTGACTCTCGAGACTCCATGGGAAGACAGAAGACCCCTAAAAGCGGGGAGTGGTACCTTTCTCTGTGTTCCTTAAGGGGTCTGAGTCAGTAGAAGTTTCCTCTAGGTCCTTTTATGTGGCATGGAAGATTGCAAAGAAGGAGGAGGAGAGAGGTGTAGAAGTAAATGGGAGAACAGTTTTTAAGAAAGGAAGTGAACAGAGGGGCCAAGCACATGATTTTTTAAAAAAGAGAGGTTTCAGTCAACTGAAAAACTAATTTAATGGCTCTAAAAGAGAAAAAGCAAAAAGTCCTCCTTAAAAATATAAATATTATATATATATATAAACTTGAATATAAGCTTTTAATTAAGGTGACTTCTGACCATAGAGCTTTCTTTAAAAAAAAATATTTTAAAACCTCTCATTTTTAGATTTTAGCTAGGACAAATAGCTGATATTCTTGGCTTTTGAACTTTCTTGTCAAAGGGTACCCTCCCAAGTGACTCACCAATTTAACCAAGGATGCACGCGGCATCTCCAGAAATGTGCAGAACAGTCCTCACAAGGTTCTAGAACCTTGTGATTCTAGAACCACCCCAAAGACAGCTCAGAGAAAGGACAGTTTCACCAGCCTCATATGGGTGTAACCCACATCTGTCTACACGTGTTTTGAGGAGCTCAGCTTCTCAGCTGTCTACACACAAGGACCTGGAAGCCCCGTACTGCCCCACAGATGGAAAACCACAGGTAATCAAAAGCTGTCCATGGGAGGGAAAGGGAGCAATAACAAAATGGTATCCCAAAAAGTCAGAAGACACAAATGTTAAGACATAAGACTTGAACCCAGGCCGCGTTGGTAAAACATGGAATTTTAACTACTAGAACACAGTGGTCGCCCCTGCTGGTCCCACAGGGGATCTACCACAGGCAGTCTGAGTGCACAAAGGATTTTAACTTTTTTTTAAGATTAGATTTTTGCTCTTTAATTTACTCAAGAGATTTTCTAGGCTAGCCATGGCGCGATTGTGAGTGTCTTTTAAAAATCTTGATCTTCACGTGATTTATAAATAAAGCAATTTTTTAGAATAATCTTTAATTTTTTTTTTAAATTTAGGGGTCTTTCTAATTTAAAGGTTCTGTCTTTTGGTGACTGATTATAATTTTTAATGGTGTACTTGTTTTAGTAGCAACTCAATCTGATAGTCTGTTTATGCAAAGCCCAGGATGTGATTTTCTAGGTTTAGAAAAAATAGATGTTTCCTGGAGAAGGCGTGGTAGAAGCAGCAATCCCAAAGATCTGCACCCTGAAAAAAGTTACTCTCAGGAGTAGCCTAAGATAGTAAAAGATTCTTGTTGCTAGAGCTAAGGATTGTGTTTGTGTGTATGATGCCTCCAGTAACCCACAAATTTGTGGGGGACGCTAGCCACAGACCTGTTAATCTGTGACATCGGGTAGGCCCTGCTGGGATTGGAATTTCCATGACCGACTAGGCAACAAGGGTTGAGACAAGAAGTCCCATATGGATGGGACTTCTCATTGAGACCGCCACTCCCAAGACTTGACATGTTCAGAACACTTACGTGTCTCAGGTTCTCAGTCTTTCCAGGTTGGCCACCTGACATGACCTGAAAATCATGCCCCCTGGATGTTGGAGACCAGCCGCTCCCACTGGAGTCCAGCTCCAAAGACGTAAAACCAAATGATAGGGGGACCTCATCTGGTCTTTATTTGGAGGAACCACAGCAAAGTTTACGTACTAGTCTGATCAGAACCGCAGAACTGACCAGTCTGCAGGACTGACTTGAACAACGGGCTTATGGGTGTTTTAGGTCCGGGTTCTGTGCTATGGTACCCCTCATTATGACCAAACGACACAGAAAGACAAAGACAAGGGAAAAGACTATTTCTGGGAGGAGACAGATTGAACAATATGAATACTCACACCAAGAAGTACACCAGAGTTGCTATACCTGAGACCAGTCACACAATTCTTTTTCTCCTATTAATCGAGATTTTGCAGAGGAAAAAGGGACAGACTGATTTTTACTGTCTGCTCAACTGGATTCCACAGGAAGAGAGGCCAGGAGCTTGCTGGTGAAAATGCTTACCCTTCTGCTGGCATGTCAGGTCCTGGGTTCTCTTCAGGGTGGCTCCCAGAGGAGCAGAGTGGCTTTGGTCTCCTGTTCACAGTGCCAAAACTGTCAGCACCCAGGGAGAACTTTCCCTTCACCCTCCGAAGGTTTGCTGAAAAATGACCTCACAAAAGCGGATCAAAGAGAAAAGGCAGATAAATTTATTCACATGCACACGGGGAGAACCACTGTGGGATTATCCCCCATCCCTCTGCTGTGGCTTTCAGAAGCTTACAAACCATCTCAAGGTTACAGAAAGAATGGGGGCTCAGAGCATGCCCCAAAACAGGTCACAGTGGCAATACGGGCTGTGGAAAAGAGAGAAGAGGCTTGGCTAGAGAAGGAGGTCTTGTTATATAGACAAATAAAATCTCACAGGGAGCAGCCCTCAGGAAGAATAGATGGTAAATGTTTCCTTCAGACCTTTGACGGTATCAGACTCCCAGTTAATCTTCCTAAACCCAGACAAGGGAAGGGCTGTCTGCATCAGTGCCATGCTCCAGAGATGCCAGTCTCGCCCACAGAAGACGGCTTTTCCATTTGCTGGTTCTCAGAACAGCCATCTCAGAATATGTCAAAGAATCTATTTTGGGATAAAATATAGTATTTTGATTTCCTTCACTGCCATGCCATACATGTCTATAAAGGGCTTCCCTCCCCCCAAAATCTTTTAAGTTTTATGTATTATTTTTCTAGTTCTTATATGTTTTTATTTTTTACATAAGAATCTTTGATATATATTTGATGCATGGCTCTAACTTTACATTTTCCCCTCCTAAATGATTAGCTGTTTATCCTAATTCTGTTTATTGAATAACCTATGCTTTGCCCACTGTTTGAAAGGTTGTATATATCAAATACTAAATCTTAGAAAATGCATGTCTGTTGAGGATGTTCTGTGTCATTTCGATGTTTCATTTATTTCCAGGCCACTTATTTCCCCTCATTATTTTACTTTTATGAACACGCTCACCTGTTTATTCCTCCAGATGAAGTTTAGAATGATTTTTTTCAAGTCCGTCAAAATTTTCCCAATCGTATTGGGATTTTGATTAGCATTGTAATAGATGTATGACGTAATTTGGGAAGAATTGACATATTTGAAATACTGAATCTTCCACTCCAGGATACAGAAGGCCCCTCCAAGTTTTTCAAAACCTCCTTAAAGTTTCTGTATTGTTTTATAGTTTTCTTGATGTGGGACCTACATACCATTTTTTGTTAAGTTTATTTCAAGAGTTTTGTGGTTGTTTTCTTCTGTTGTAAGTGGAATATTACCCTCCTTATAGTTTCCAACTGGTTATGCTAATAAGATACATAAAAAAGCTTTTAAAGTTTGTATATATGTATTGATCTATACTACTTACCTTATTGAAGATCCTTATTTATTTTAGCAAATCTGTGTTGATAAGAGGCAAAAAAAAAAAAAAACCCACAGGACCATAACAGATGGACATTTTTAAATTTTTTATAGTATAGTGTATTAATAAATAGCATCCATGCTTCTGTGATGGAATCCTTGATTCTCTTTCCTAAGTGCTAAAGATAAAATCTTCACAATAGTACTGTGCAGAATGAGAGATAAGCTGGCCCTTGCATTCGGTTCCTTGCTAACGCCTCATATTAATGCCACTCAGACTGCAAGAAAAGCGTATCTTGTTTTCCTGGTGGTAACAGTGAAGCCTGACCCTGCCATAGCGTGGTTTCCAGGGTCCAGTTTGTACCTTCGTTCTCATCTACTTGCCCTGTAACAATGCAAACACTGACAACCCCAGTTGATTTCTCTCACTGTACGATATTTAGTAGTTTCTGACAATGCAGAAACTGCCCCATGCAGCAAAAATACATGCAAATATTTCTAGCTTGAGCTTTCAGTAGAAGAACTGACTTTCACTTCTGCAGCACAGCAGGTCTGTGTGTGTGCTCAGAGGACTTTGACACAATTTGAGGGAAATTAAAACTTTGCAAGGACAAAGCCACTTTTCTTTCTTTTGCATTCAAAGGCAAGGCTTTGGTATCCATGTGGAAAAAATAGTATGACAAGAAATAATATAGTCATTAATTTTCATTTTGCTACAAGCATGTATTGAATTAACTCAGTTAGTTAAACTAAAAAGTTCATAGCTACTAAGCACTTCTCTTTTTCTTCTGTCTTTAATTGCACTAATTAGTGCTATATATATATATATATATATATATATTGCCCTGCAGGATCTGTGCAGGTCTTCAGATAAGAGCTTTTGATAGCTGTGAACATCATAGCTTCTGACAGTTCAAGGACTTTCTATGAATTACAGTAGCCCAGAATTACAGGAACCCAGACTGTCAATCATGGTTTAAATGTGGAGAAAGTACGGCCTAATTTCTCCACTGCATCAAAAAAATCACACTCTTCACTGACGGCTATTCCCTGTTCCCACGTTCCAGAACTTATATTTGCAGAACTATTTTCAGGAATATTTGAGTTTATATTCTTTTTTGGGGGGGGAATTTTATTTAAATTTTGGAATATTAAGGGGGTACAAATGTTTTTGTTACATGGATACATTGTATAATACTGAATAGGGGGATTAGTGTGCCCATCATCAGACAGTGTCCATTGTACCCGATAGGTAAATTTTTATACCTCACTCTCCTCCCACCTCCCCCTTCTTGGTTTCCAATGTCCTTTACATCTCTTTGTGCCCATGTGTGTCCATAATTTAGCTCCCACTTATTAGTGAGAAAATGTGGCGTTTGGTTTTCCATTCCTGAGATACTTCGCTTAAGATAATGGTCTTCAGTTCTATCCAGTTGCTGCAAAAGACATTATTTCTTTCCTTTTTGATGGCTGAATAATACTCTATAGTGTGTATATGTGTACTCCACATTTTCTTTATTCATGAATTGATGGACACTTGGGTTGATTCTATATCTTTGCAATTGTGAATTGTGCCAGGATAAACACTTGAGTACAGGTGTCTTTTTTTAATAAAATAACTTTTCCTTTGGGTAGACACCCAGTAGTGAGATTGCTGGATCAAATGGTAGGTCTACTTTTATTTCTTTGAGGAATCCCCATACTGCTTTCTAGAGGTTGTACTAATTTTCAGACCCACCAAAAGTGGGTCTCTACATCTGCACCAGCATCTATTGTTTTCTGACTTTGTAATAATGGCCATTCTGACGGGTAAGGTGGTATCTCATTGTGGTTTTAATTTGCATTTCCCTGATGATTAATGATGCTGAGCATTTTTTCATATGTTTCTTGGCCATTTGTCTATCTTCTTTTGAAAAACTTCCATTCATGTCTTTTGCCCACCTTTTAATGGGGTTTTCTTTCTCTTGCTGATTTGTTTGAGTTCTTTGTAGATTCTGGATATTAGCCCTTTGTCAGATATATAATTTGTGAATATTTTCTCCCATTTTGTAGGTTGTCTATTTACTCTGCTGATTATTTCCTTTGCTATGCAGAAGTTTTTAATTTAATCAAATCCATTTATTTATTTTTGTTATTGCTGTATTTGCCTTAGGGGTCTTAGTCATAAATTCTCTGCCTAGGCCTATATCTAGAGGAGTTTTTCCTATGTTTTCTTCTAGAATTTTTATGGTTTTATGCCTTACATGTAAGTCTTAAATCCATCATGAGTGACAGATAAGGGTCCCATTTCATTCTGCATGTAGCTAGCCAGTTTTCCCAGCACCATTTATTGAATAGGACGTCTTTTCCCCAGTGTATGGGGAAAAGTGTGTGGGGTTTTGGTCTGCTCTATTGAAGATCAGTTGGTCATAGCTATATGGTTTTATTTCCAGGTTCTCTATTCTGTTGTGTCCAAGGGTCTATATTCCTACTTGTGTCCCCTTAGTTTTTCAGTTTGAGGGATCTTTTGATTTCCATCCTAATTTCATCATTGACCCACGATCATTCAACAGCAGGTTGTTTAATTTCCATGACTTCATGGAGTTTTGACAGTTTCTCTTGGAGTTGATTTCTAGTTTTATTCCACTGTGGTCTGAGAAGATACATGGTATGATTTCAATTTTTCTGAATTTTCTGAGACTTGTTTTATGGCCTAAGATATGATCAATCTTGGAAAATGTCCCATGTGCTGATGTATATTCTGTAGTTTTGGGGTAGAATTTTCTACAAATGTTTGTTGGGTCCATGTGTTCTAGAGTCCCATTTAAGTCCAGTGTATCTTTATTGATTTTCTGTTTCAGTGATCCGTCCAGTTCTATCAGTGGGGTGTTGAAGTCCCCAGCAATTATGATGCCACTGTTTATTTCTTTGCATAGATCTAGAAGAATTTGTTTTATGAAAAGGGGAGCTTCAGTGTTAGGTGCATATATATTTAGGATTGTTACATCTTCTTGCTGAATTGCTCCCTTTATCATCATATAATGACCATCTTTGTCTTTTTTTTTTTTTACCATTATTGATTTAAAGTCTATTTTATCTGATATGAGAATAACTACATATGCTCGGTTTTGGTTTCCATTTGCATGGAATTTTTTTTTCCATCCCTTTACCTTGAGTCTGTGAGAGTCCTTGTGCATTAGCTGGGTTTCTTGGAGACAGCATATACTTGGGAAGTGTTTTTATCCATTCAGCCAGTCTGTGTCTTTCACACGGGGCATTAAGACTATTCACATTCAGTGTTAGTGTTGATATGTGGGATACTCTTCTGTTCATCATGTTGAGTGATACCGTGTTGTTTCATTTTTCCTCTCGTGCTGTTTTATAAGAGCTAGCAGCTTTTTAGGTGTTTTTACACCTTCCCCGCCCCACTGCAGCATCACAGAAACAGCCCTGGCCCGCCAGGCTGCCTGCCGCAATCAGACCCTGGTCACCCAGTCACTTCTCCGGCTCTCGTCCTGCACCCAGCGGTCAGTGGTTTCTGCACTAAAGTTTCTGGAATAGATCTCCTTCTCTCCATCGCGTGGCCACCACCCCATTTCAAGCCAACTTTGTCTCCATCTGATATTCCAGGTCCCTCTTGGATCTGCTCTTGCTTCCCCTCACAATGTGTCTGTGCTCCTGCAGTCAACGTGATGTCACTCAACTGCCTGTCTGATCACGTGAATGTGTGGCACAGACCCCTCCCTGGCTTCTGTGTCAGTCAGTGATCTCCATAGAAACGGAACATAAATGGGGGGACGCGGAAGGTGGGTTCATTTTAAGAACCGGCTCCTGTGATTGTGGGGCTGGCAGGTCTAAAATCTGCAGGGCAGGCGGGCAGGCTGGAGTCAGCAGAGTTGATGTCGCAGTCTCAAGTCCGAATCCCACAGGACAGCAGGCTGGAAGCACGGGCGGGGTTTCCACATTGCAGTCTCGAGAATTCTTTCTACCTCGCGGAACCTCAGTATCTGCTCTTAAGATCATCAATCAGCAGGTTGGAGGAGGGCCACTCCAATTACGAAGAGTAATCTGCTTTATTCGTGGGCTACTGATGGGAATGTTAATCACATCTAAATAACACATTCATGGCTGATGTAGCCCACACCTAGCTTGGTGGTTGACTAAATAACTGGGCACATAACTTAGCCAAGTGGACACATAAAACTAACAAGTCACAGCTTCCTTCTGCACTCAAGATGAAGGCCAACGCCCAAATACGGCTGGGAGGCTCTGCGTGGTCTGGCCCTGCCTTCCTCCTCCCTGAGTCCCCTGCTCACTCTGTCCCAGGACTGGCCTCCCTCCAGTTCCTGCATATACCATCTCCCTCCTGTCCAGGAGCCAGTACGCAAGCTGCTCCCTCTGCCTGAAATGCCTCGCTCCCAGCTCCCAGCCCACGTACACACTTGCAAACACATGTGCCTGCACACACACACACACACACACACCCTGCGCATACACACACATTGCCCGGGTAAGCCTCAGATCCAGGTTCAAATGCTGCTGCTTCTGGGAAGAGTTCCCACACCAGCCCACTTCCCTGCTTCTTTAAAAAATACACAGTGTATAACAACATACTTAGTTGTGTGATTGTTTAACTAATAGGTCTCCTCCACTAGACTGTGAATTCCTTGGAGGCAGGGACCCGGTCCCTTTTGCCCACCAGGGTACCCCCAAGACTCACAGGTGTCATGTGAGTGATTAGGAAAGGGCAAACTGGGCCCTGGACATCGTGTTTCTGCTGTTCCTGTAATGACCCTCTCCAGCTGCCACAGGGCTGGCCGCTTGTGCTCCTGGCGTCGCGGGTGCTCTCTGCTCCTCCTGAGCTGGCAGGAGACTGAGCAGAGGACACTCCTGTTTTTGCCTGCACATGGCTTAGGATAAAACTGCCCCCATGAGCCTCCTTCCAGGCATCAGCATCAGTCCTTGGAGACAAATGGTTTAAGACAAACTGACACAGGAGGATTTTAATGGGAAGAGGCAGGCTGGGGGCCCTCACCCCTCACGAGCCCTCACGTGCATGTTGTCCATAAGCATTCGTAAAGGCAAACCTACCGCCATCCAATATATTAGGAAGAAAATATTTGCATTTTTTGCTCGAGGGAAAACCTAGCCACTGTGTATGCTCTACTCTTTTTCCCTGACAGGTAAAATAATAGGGGTTGACTTGTCTAACATCTAATCATTCTTAATATTTGCCTAAGGGCTTGGAATTTTACACACTCTAAGCCAAGAGATCAGTTAAATGACTCTTAAAATAATCATCTTCCTTCATGATAGATCGACCATTCCCAGGTTGGGTAGTTATGTCCTAAATGCTGCAGAGCACTAATAAAATGAGCCTTAGGAAAATTTAAGATCTGTTAGGATGTTGGTAGCATCCAACAGCTGTACTCCAGCCAATGCAGTAGAATAGCCACGGAGACTGGAGTAGAAAGCAAGTCACATTTTCCCTGTGACTTAATCCTGGTGCGAGAGATGCTTTATCTTCATTCCAGCTACACTCCTATTAGTGGAGGTCCCTACCACTCTGGCAGGTGCTCTGTCAGCTGGTTAATGGTCTATGAAACTTAAGTGCACCAGGGAATGCCACTGCTCTGAATCCTTTGGTGAGCAAAGAGTCTTAATCTACATCCTCTGTAAATTGAGGTTTTTCCTTTTTCATTTTAGAAAAGCAGAGTCCAGTTCCTTCATATGGTAATGCATAGTTCAATAATTTGGTCCCTGAACTTGGGGCAGGAATAAGGAAGATGGGAGAGAAACGGGTTCATCAGGGTGTAAGTGCTCTATTACTCCTTCGGGAAGAGAAGATGGCTTATTTGAAATAGCAGGCACATGTTTACAAACAACTGACGCAAGGCCTCTGGCAAGCCCAGGACTCCTCCCTGAAGGAAACAGCTTCGTCACAGGTGAGCCTCGCCTCCTTGGTCGCAGCTCCCCTAGGTCTGGCCACAGGCCTGCCTGCGAGGGTCCTACTAGATGCAGGTGCCTCCGTGCCGGCAACTTCCAGCAACCGAGGGCAGGGACCTTATGAAGGAGAAGGTCATTTCGAGTTTTCTTCTTTCAAAACGCTTGTGTATAAAATGTCCTTGAGAAATACTGACTCATAGAAACTTACAGAACTGCTAGATTTTCCCCCAAAATTTTAGTGCTCTTGAACCATTAGCTATTGCAGACGTTTATTATTCTTTTTCAATAGCTGTATTTAAAACACAAAAAGCAGCCCTAAGAAACAGAGGCACAATTATTGCCCAAAACCAACCAAACAAAAAGAAAACCCAACACACACCAATCACCAGATAACTGAGGATCAGAGTGGGAACACCACCTTCTGTGTGGCCTTTGTGTCAGGTCGTACAGGCCATGGTGTGTGATCCCCAGCGGTGAGAAAGACTTCATGATCGGCCATCAGCCTCAGTCTGCACATTAAAGGGAAACTTCTTTTAGGCTAAGGTTGGCATTTGAAGCCCTCGGTTCCAAGGCCCCTTTATTCACATCTGCCCTGATGTCTGGGCAGCTGTTGGGTTTACTTTGTGGAAGAAACTGCAACTTTGGGCTCCCTTGGGTGAGACAGGTGCCCGTTCTGCCCAGATCCACTCTGAGTCAGCAGCGGCTTATGGACAATAGTAAGAAGAGTCACAGCCACAGAACGACCTCTGGAGAGGGTCCACTGGGAGGGAGGAGCCGTGGGCACAGAGGACAGCCTGCCTGGAGGGCAGCTTGGTGGTATGTGAAGGGCAGTGTTGCCAACTCACCAGCAGACCTGGAGGTGAGGGTGCAGGGATCCGCCAGTCCTTGAGCACCTACCAGGTGCTGGACCCTCTACTGGAGCCCGGGAACAGGAAAGTGGGTCAGGACTGGTCACTACCCTGCTACCCTGGAGCAGCAGGAAGCCAAGAAAACAAATCCTGGTCATAGGCACTGGGTCTTTCCCCCAGCCTGGGAACACAGGAAAAAGTCTGTTCAGTTCCTGCTGTGTCCCCAGCTCCTAGCACAGGGTAGCTCCCAGCAGAAGCACAAGACAGACCTATTGTCTGATAGATAAAGAAGTACAATGAGAGTCCAAAGGAAGAAGAAAGCAACTCTGCTTGTAAAGTGTTTTCACAAGAGAGCTTGAACTGGACCTCAAAGGGTGGGATTAGCTGCACAGACAGCGGCACAGGGATATAAGCAGAGAGAGCATCGTGTGCAAAAGCCCGCGAGTGGGAACGGCGCTGCCTGCGCACAGAAGCCCAAGGCAGCCTGTGTTTTGAGCACAGTCTCCATGTAAGATGGAACAGCAAGAAGAGAGAGCCAGGTTCTCAGACAGCCTCATGTGCTGCATAAGGTCCCAAGTTTCTTCAGTAGATTTGCATTTAGAAAGCTGACAATAGCCAGGCCCCACACCTGTTGTCCCAGGTACTCAGGAGGCTAAGGCAGGAGGATCGCATGAAGCTGGGCATTCAAGGCCAACCTGAGCAACACAGTGAGATGACTGTCTCTTTTAAAAAAAAAAAAAGAAAGAAAGAAGAAGGAAGGAAGGAAGGATGGATGGAAGGAAGGAAGGAAGGAAGCTGACTCTGAGGGCTGTGAGGAAAACAGATCAGATCAGAACAGGTGGTAGGAAACTCACCATGCTCAAGAAACAGCCCAGCAGAACCCCTTCCAGGCCCCTCTGGGTCCTCTGCAGCTGCTGGCACAGTATTTTGCTTGGAAGTATTGGTTGACAATGTTTTAAGTTTTTTTTTTTTCTTAAACACTGTGTCATCCAGGCTGGACGGCAGTGGCCTGATCATAGCTCACTGTAACCTCCAACTCTAGGGCTCAATCCCCCCATCTCCTGAGTACCTGAGACTACAGGCATGAGCCACCATGCCTGGCTAATTTTTTTTTAATGCGTAGAGACAGGGTCTTGCCATGTTACCCATGCAACCAGGCTGGTCTTGAACTCCTGGCTTTGAGGGATCATCCTGCCTCAGCCTCCCAAAGTGCTGAGATTACAGGTGTGAGCCACCATGCCCTGCCCCCTTCCATCACTAATGGTAGAGCTAGATCCTGCATCCAGGTCTTCTAATCTTCCCATTTCTTGTGTGTTTTTAAAGTTTTTTTTTTTAAATTGACAAATAATACTTGTACATATTCATGGGGTACATAGTGAGGTTTCAGTAGATATAATTTACTGTGATCTGATCAGGGTAGTTAGCACATCCATCATCTCAAACATTTATCATTTCTTTGTGCTGGGAATAGCCTTTTTCTAGCTATTTGAAACTATGTAATATATCCATTTATTTTACATAAAGCTCTTCAAATATTTAGTCAAAGAGAGTTTTGGGTTTTGTTTTAATTCTTAAGCTTCAGTTTACTATGTCTTTTGAATTGCAGCCTTCAGCTCATTTTGTATCAAAGGTTTAATCTTTAAAAAAATGTACTTTGGAGCTACAAGATCAATAGAGTTTATCTTAAGGAGTGCCAGCAAATACTTGCTTTTTCAAATCATTGCTACTCACAAGTAGGCTTTTTATGTAATTCTAGTGTTGATAAGTTTGTCATTCCTGCATTTTAAAATATTTGCCTTCACAATTCAGTCTCTAAACTTTTCTGCTTAAATTAACACAAATGTTTGATTGGGTTAGCATTTTTTTTAAACCCCTATCTGGCCTAGTTTTTCTATCCATGTTTGCAAGAGCTAAATAGATACAGTAGATTTCACAGCTGGCATAGGCTGTGAAAGCACCAAATTATTATTAATTTAGGCCTCAGTGGCACCTGCGGAGAGATGACCTTATCTTTGATGTGTTCAAAGCCAGTGATTTCCACCCTGGTGCTGGGGGAAGTACAGGGCCACGCCGTCTCTTTGTTCTCTCCCTATTACGGATTCCAGCGCCGGGCCTTCCTCTTCCCCACTGTCATGGCTTTGGAGCTCAGCTCCTCTCCAGATGCCTGCTGAATTTAGTGCTGTTTCACAGGGCTGCCCCCTGGGGTGCCAGGCAGGAGGAGCACATGCCAGAAGAGGGTGTCCTGCCTGGCAAGGCCACCCAGAGTCTTTGGTCTGGCTGCACAGCTGTCCAGTTATTCTAAGCAGAAGGCTGGGCCCTGGGAAGAGGAAAAGTAGAAGGGCTGCTCCTTGCTATGCCGTGGCCCTGCCGGCCCTCCATACGGTCTTCTCACCCTGCGATGTGGAACTTTAATTTTCCATGCGTAGTGCATGGTCAGCAGCAGCTCAAAGTGTTCTCCCTACCACTGGGATTGGTATTTTCACAAATACTGAAGGCTAGTGGCAGGTTGTAGGTCTCCAATGGCCCATTAAAGAAGACTGGGGGTGGGGCACACCTGCTGGGGCCCCTTCACCTGAGCAAAGCTGTGTTCTCTAAATTTAGCCCTTTGTCATACAAGTGCGTGTGTTTGAGGCACGTATGAATGTGTGGATTGGGGAGTACTTACGGGCACCCTAGAGCAGGGTTCTCAAACTTGGAATAAAATGCAGATTCTGATTCAGTAGTTGGGACGAGCTGAGAACCACTTCTCAGCCAAGCTCTCAGGTGATATGCGGGCAGCCCTCCCTCAGAGCAAGGGCCTCAATGTTGGCTGCAGAGTCCCACATCCGGGGAGCTTTCAAATTCATGATGCCAGACTGTACCCCACACCATGAAATCAGAATCTCTGAGGGCAGAACCAGACCAAGATATCAGTGGTTCTGCAAATGCAAGTAATTCTTGCCCAGGTTGAGTTTATGTGAGGGGCATGAGTGTTTGCTGGGACTAATTCCTACCACTTTGGAAATTGACCAAAAGTAGGTTGCAACTGTGTCTACCTAACAGCATATGCTTTAAGTGTATATGAATTAAAATGAACAGTTACGTTTAATGTTACCAGCTCTGAAGTTTCCGTGACGGATCCAGCCACCAGGGCCTGCTCCGCCTGTTTCTCAGCCAGCCGCTCAGCTGCCGCCCCCACGGAGATTCTTGCTACTCCCCACCCGCCTGTGGCCTCCTGCTCTTGACTGCAGCTGGCTACCCCACATTCCTTCAGGAAGCCTAATGGGGCCGTGGGGGTCTAGGCGAGAATGAAACTGAAATTTTGTCTTCCCGCAGAGCAGGGGTTCTCAACCCTGCCCACACTAGAATAACCCTGGGCTATTCTGCAGAATGGATCTGGGGCAAGGTCCATGCCTTAGGGGAGTTTGAAAAACCCCCCTCCCCGTGTGATTCTAATGTGAAATCAGAGACTGTAAGATAAAATGAAACTAAAAATTATACATGTTTGTATTTGCATTGACATTTTCAGAACTGGTTCTTAAAAATAATAAAAGGTGCTGTTGAGATGATAAATAAAATGTACAAATGATTTTCTAAATATACATTTAAAGATTTTTAAAAATATATTTTTAAAAATCTATATTCCCCCCATCCCATACCTGGTATTTTTAGGGGGGGCAGTGGGCAAAGTGAGGAGACACCTGAGCTGGGTTTGGAGTACACCCCCTAGAAGGAAGCTAAGTAGGGCACTGTGGCAGTTAGGGCGAGGCTAGCTGCTGTAACAAACCCCAAACAGAGTTTGGTGCTCAGGTAACTGGGCCTTGGAGAGGTAAGAGCTGCAGCCACCTCTGCACATTCAGGGCCCCCACCTGTGGCTTCCAAGGTGGCCCTGGGGCTTTCTCCTCCGCTCACAGGGGGCGGGGCTTCGAGGGACATGGCTGGGCGGGGCCAGGTGTGTGCAGACTCTATTGGCCAGAGCACAGTCACGTTGCCATGCACCTGTCCGGTGAGGGAGGCACGCGTCCTGGCTGCTGCGCAGGTGCAGAGGCTGCGCTCCAGGCCTGGCGACGGGGTGCGACAGCCAGGCCCTGCTCCAAGAGCCTTGGTCGCAGCAAGAACCGCGAAGGTGAGGCGGTCGTCTGAAGGGTGTGTGCTCTTTTCTTTCTTTTCTCCACAGATATCGCAAACGGCACCAGTTCCGGGGGGTACCGCCCACCTCCCAGAACCAAAGAAGTCATCATCAATGGCCAGACTGTGAAACTGAAATACTGTTTCACCTGCAAGATTTTCCGGCCCCCTCGTGCCTCTCACTGCAGCCTTTGCGATAACTGCGTAGGTGAGTAGCAGCGCCGCCCACCGGTGCTCGCGGTGCGGGTCCGTGCTGGGTGCAGGTGTCCTCCCTGTATGGAGCCTTCGCGACCGAAAAACTGTCAGTGGTGACTATTTCAGCGCATGTGCCTCTGCCGCTGGTCGTTCCCTAGGCCTAGATCCCCCTCCCCAGATCTCTTTCTTCTTTTACACCTGGCGATGCCCTAGGCCTTCTCCTCCCCCAGCGCAGCGCCAGAGTGAGGGGTTCCTTGTCCCCCAGGGCCACCAGAGCAGCAGGCACTTGAAATAAAACCGTCGCTCCCCCAGGTCTCTGCCTGTTCGAGGCCTGGCAGCACGTGCATGGGACAAACTTTGTGCAGTTCTCCTGCCTCAGCTCCTCAGGGCCCTGCAGAGCTGGGGCCTGGAATCCCAAGGAAAGGAGAGGAGCATAGGCCAGGAGACCCCCTCATCTGTGGGCAAGAGTTAGGATGTTTACTCTTCCCAGAGACCACCAAGACCTTCCCTCTCTGCCCACTGGCTTTCTCCAGGACAGACTAGAGAAACAGGCGGAGGGAACTGAGGGCACAGAGATCCCCAGCTGTGAGACGTGGCCCTGCCATTGACCCAACCCCAGATAAACTGGCGCGGCTCCCAGCCCCTTGGAGTTATTGGCAAGCCTTCCTGTCACTTCAGACTGAGAGCTGCTACCCACACCCACGGCCACCTTCTTTCCTAGACTGGCACTCCTTAGACACAAGGTGGGCAAGGAGATAGCAGAACACCTGAGTGACAGGAAGAGTAGTGACGAAAAGGATGAAAGCTTTGCTGTGGGGGGGGGGGACCCACATTTCTTCAGCCCCGTATCCTGCCTCAGAAGGGACCAAGGATATTTCTGGGAGTATAGGCATGGAAACCCCCTGTTGCCTCATGCCTGGAAACACAGGAATACACCTCAGAGCAGACGTTGTTTCCCTTAGTAACACATTATTGATGCCAGCACTCTGCCTGAGTCTGAGAATTTGTAGTCTCGGCCTGGCCAGTGGCTCACGCCTGTAACCCTAGCGCTCTGGGAGGCTGAGGCAGGACGATTGCTTGAGCTGGAGTGTTCGAGACCAGCCTGAGCAAGAGCGAGACCTCGTGTCTACTAAAAATAGAAAAAAATTAGCTGAGCATGGTGGCGTGTTACTGTAGTCCCAGCTACTTAGGAGCTGAGGCAGGATGATCGCTTGAGCCCAGGAGTTTGAGGTTGCAGTGAGCTCTGATGGCACCATGACACTCTAGCTGAGGAGATGCTATGGAACTTTGTCTCAAAAAAAAAAAAAAAGAATTTGTAGTCTCATTCTTGAGAAACTAAAATTTAATAATGTACTTCCTGCTGTGCAAAGCAGTCTTCCTTTTATTTGTCTTAAATTTGCTTTATCCTAACTTTCATAATCTACAGTTTGATGCAAAGTCTATGTTTTCCCTGTCAGGCCTTGTCTTCATTTTATTAACTTAGATAAATTACTTTTAGCCTTTGCCTCCCCAGTGGAACCGTGTGGAATGTATTCAGTTTCTCCCATGCAGTAAGGAGCCTGTGGTTAAGAGCTTGGGATCTGGCACTGCACAGCCTGGGTCCAGATACCAGCTGTGTGACTTAAGCAAACTGCTTAAACTCTCTGTGCCTCAGTTTCCTCACCTCTGTAGAGGCGCTGATAACAGTACCTACCTCTTGGGATGGTTGAGAGGTTAATAAGTTAACCTGTGTACTGTGCTTGGCATAGTGCCTGGCATACGGCACGTGCTCTGCAATTGTTAGCTGCTATTGCTGTTATCACTGCTGCCCCTTGATATTTTGATTGGCATTTTCTAGACAATGTCTTGATCTATGACAGCCCTCTACAGATGTCATGACCAAAACTGCACCTAGTCCTTCATGTGGGGGCACACCACGGTATCTACAAGGACACATGGCAGCCTTTGTTTGATTTCTGATACCCTTCCTAGTGACACCAGCCCCAGTGGCCATCCCAAACCCACCTTGGGGACTCTTTCAAGCCAAAGTGTCCTGGTGGCTTAAATATCTTCAGGGCAATGGTCTATATATAGGGATTCTCAGGACTCTTTTCCGGGTTGTAATTTTGACCACCCAGCCTATTGTATGACAGAATAGTATGTAACCTACATTTGTTCACATAAACCCCTCTGTTATTTTGCGTGCCTTCCCCTGGAGGTCTAGTTTGCATTGTGATAGGGAGTGTTATCTACAAACCTGAAGAGTTTACTGGGTACTTCTCTTTATTTGTAAAAAATTTTTAAGCATCTCTAGACAGCCCAATTTTTCCATTCATTCATCCTCTGAGTCCTGTCTTTAGGCTAGATCTTTCAAACCATCACCCCTCAAAGTACATTAATGTGGGCTAGATCTTTAATCATGATAAAAACGTTCTTGTCCATCTCCTGTGACTTATTTTAAAATTCCATTTGGATTGGGAATTTAGACACTTCCTACAAGTTCATATAATCACTCGCATGTGTTCCCTCCACTGCCCACAGGTGTCCATGTCCCTTAATGAACTCTGATGAATTAGTTGTAAAAGCCCCTTACCAAAATTGTATATGTCTTTCCCCTGTTGACAGTGTACTTCTGCCTTAGGATGACTGTGCAAGATAGTATTCTGTCTTATAGACTCTGCCAGCTGGGAAACTGGAAGCCCTCAGTCTATAGTAGCCAGGAGCCAGGCTTGCACTTTTCTGGTAAAGTCTCAGTGGCCACCCAGCACCCACAAGCAAGCATGGCAGTGTTCTGTAAACGAGAAACCCAGAACAGCAAGGGGGAGGAGAGGGAGTGAGAAAGCTTGGGGTGGGGTGGAGGAGGAGGCCTGCAGGCAGGAGCACACCACCAGCAGCGGCCTCGGCCTCGGTGTTGCCCGGCGGCCCAGGCCGGCTCTGGAGGACCAGTGAGATGAAGTAGTGTGTAGTTGGTTTACAGTAAAGCAGCCCACATCATTCCTTGAAAGACCACACAGTTATTCAAACTTACATAGCTTCGGTTTTCCAGCTAATTATGTGACAGTTGGGCCTTTGGTGTGACCAATGAGCCGGGGGGTGAACTGGACCCTGTGCATTCAGGAAAATAGAGTGGAAAGCCCGTGTGCTGTCTCCCACTGAGAAGTGTAATTGCAGAGTTTGCCACTGTTTTATATTTAGATAGAAAGTTTTTACTGAAAGAATTCTACTTTTTGCAGTAAGGGAAAAAGTACAATCGTGTCCTGAAAGCCAACGTTGGAACGTGTGATTTCCGTCTCCTTGTAATAAATGGGTTTGAGTTGGTGCTTCCCAGGTACCATATGTAAATGTCGCTTTGCCCTGGGAGAGGAGAAAGGAAAAATGCAGCTTCCCAGGCAGTTCGGAGGAATAATTATCTTTGTTAAATAAGTTTGAAATGAGAGCAAAGTCGTGGGGCTTTGCATTTGTAGGGGGGGACGGAGGGAGGAGCTTTCTCGGGGAGCAAACCGAGGTGCAGATACAGAGCTGGTTAGCAGAGCCTAGTGGCTGGAGACCTGGCTCTTAGGACAGACACACAGACCAGGGCTGAATCCTGGTCCTGTCGTCAAATGATACCAGAATCTGGGCATGTTATCTGAATACTCCCAGCTGTTCCCACATCTGTAAAATGGGGTAATCCTAGTGCTACTTTGTAGGTTTCTGTTAAAGATTACGTGAGATAGCACCCACTGCAGCACACGGCTCAGGCCGGGCACACACCAAGGGGTCAGTGAGCACTTGCCGTTGACGTCCTCATCAGTGATGGGATTGCTGCCGCCAGCGCTCCCAAGTGACTGATCAAAACAAGACTTGTCTTCACAAAGCAATAGGAGTAGCCCGTTATTCTGTAATCTGGTAGGATTTAGATGATCTGATCCTTTAATAGAAAGGAATATTCTATCTATCTATCTATCTCAATTTCTGTCTGTCTCTTTCTCTCTGAAGCTTTCTCTGTTTCTCTCTAGTTCTCTCTTGGTGTTGTCATCAGATCACTTCTGCACAGTAGGAGCAGAGTATTTTGGGTTGTTTGTTCATCCAGGTGATCTTTGAGGTGATTAAATATTTCTGAACAACCAACAGATGGGGCCATGGCGCTACCCCTGCATCCTCACATCCCTCACATCCTCAGATGGTTCAAGAAAGAGAAACCAAAGAGCTGAAAATCAAAACGTGACCTTGTGAGGTCCTATCAAATGCACCGTGTACGTGTTAAAGCCCCATGTGCATGCCCGCCACTGTTCCCTTACCAGGTGGGCCTTACAGGGGAAACCTGTCCTTTGGTGGGCCCTGGCCCAGTGTCAAAGCAGCCAGCAGCTCTCACCAGGATACAACTGAAACTCGTAATAAAATGGGACTTGAAATTAATTTAAACACATTCCATGGACAAACAAGAAAGCTTGGTAAATACTAAGATGAAGCATCGCGAACATTTGCAAACCGGTTACAGAAGAGTCTGTTCAACTTTGCCCAGATGGAGGCAGCATAGCCCAGAGGCTGAGAAGTGGCCTCTAGAGGCAGCCACAGCCCCCTGTCTGGGTAAGGGGACCCTCTTACGTGAGGGGCCTCTCTGCGTCTGTGATGCCACATCTGGACAAGCTGCAAGGACAAAGGAAATGGCTCATGAAGCCCCCAGGCTGCGCCGGCCTCCACCCTCACCCAGGGCGTGCCCCGGTTCCGATGTCTTCTGTCCCCTCTGTCATTTCTGGTGTGGGTACTGCCAAGAACCTCCAGATACCCTCTGCGGGACTGCGTGTCCCGGCACGTGTGTTTGCTGGGGCTTTACCACCCTCTTTAAATCCTTATAACTCCCTTTCTCATTGCTCTGCCTCTCGCTTGCTGTGCCTGTCTCGCCTGGGCACCCAGCGCTCAGCCTTCCGCCCGCAGCGTCTCGCCCCTGCTGCTCTCCGCTCCCTCTGCGTGTGGGTTTCGAGCCCAGGCCACAGGTGCCTTGTGTGCGGCGGGCATTGCTGTGGCTGAGCCTTAGAACCCAGCCACCACTTCACAGGTGCGCTCAGTGTCAAGAGGTTTGGCATTGCAGCTGCCTTCCGGGCTGGGGTGGCATTCTGGAATTTCTTCGTAACTGTTTGGGTGTGGCGAGAGGGCTATTGATTTCCCATAGGAAAGCATATCATTTGAAGGGGATGAAGGGAGCTGACATTTGTATCCTCCTAGGAACCAAAACAAACAGGGCTTCACTGTGCCTCCTAGTTTTCAGCATCTTTGCATTTTGCCGACGTTTACTGAGCATCTATGTGTCAGGCACTGTGAGAGTAACAAGGTATGTTGAAATGAAGACAGCCTCCAGGGGGCGTTATTAAGAGCAGACCAAAGAGAACTCAAGGCAGAAAGCATTATACTTATCATATTACACGGGTCAAGAGAGTCATTTTATATTGGTAAAGGGTACAGTTAAAAAGCCATCAATATTTGCACACCAAAATTTATACAGTAAAAATCGTTAGAAAATGTAAAGATAGTTGGGTATAGACACAAATGCTGGTGAGAAACGGTAGCTTACTTCTGTTTTTGATGGCTCAGGTCAACAAACCACAAGTAAGAAAATAGGAGATTCCAATATAACTGTATGTTGAACTTTGTTTCTGCAAAGTGTACTTAACTGTTTTCAGCTATTCATGGAACATTTACAAAAATGAATCCTATGAGGCCAAAAAAATTCCTAACTTCCTAAAAGCAGATATTGTACTGACCATGTCATCTGATAACACAATAAAGGTATAAGTCAATCATAAAGATATAAACACACAAACATAACCAATTGTAATGTTTTAAAGAAGTTTTTCATAACTCTTACATGATAGAAACTTCAAAACTGCAGTGGTAGAATATTTAGAAAATGGCAATAAGAACAATGTGAAAGAAAACTATGCAATTCAGAATTCTCTATAATAAATTTTAAACACAAAAAAAGTTAATCTAATCAGAAAAGGAATTGATTGGAAGACTGTCAGGTTGCTGGTAGAATCCACAAGAAGGCTGGAGAAGCAGGCTCAGAAACCAGGCTGGGTGGCCACGCACAGCCAGTCACACCTGCAGTAGGATGTTCAGGGAGGCGTCCTACACAGGTTGCTCGTGGCACCGCCACTGAGTTCTCTCTGCTGCTGCCATCAACTTAAACCGCTAGCTCTGTCTGGATTTAGAGATCTGGGTGGGAGCCAGGGGCCCGTTTCCTTTCCACGCCCCAGCAGCTGGCAAGCAGGGAGGTGACTGCCCCTCTTACAGCTTCGATGCTGGGGGTGGAAGGTCAGGACCCTGCCTCCCACCTATTTTGGCATTCTCCCCAAACAGGAAGTTTACTTGGGTGGTAGATAGCCAGTGAAATAAAACATTTCTGAAAGTCTAGTACAAAAAACAAAGCTGAACTTAGAAGTGTATAAATGAACAAGGCATCCATCTCCAGGAGGTAGAAAAAGACAGTAAAATAAACTTAACGGAAACCAGAAGAAAACAGTGACCTAGAAAAGAGAACAATCAGTATGATGCCAGATCTAATTCTCTGGAAAATAGACAGCCAAGAGATAAGCTTCTGGGAAGACAGAAAGAGAGAAAATAACAACAAAGTGGAAAGAACAGATTCAAATGAACCAATATAGGAGAAATTTTTGTAATTATTGGAAAATACAATATTTTGTATAACTGTATACCAATTGATTTGAAATCTCAATGAAACATGGTTTTTTAGGAAATTGGCCAAAGAATGAGTACAAATCTTGAAAAGATTACTAACTGTGAAAACTGAAGAGTCTGATGAAGAATCATCTAAGAAAGGTGCTGGACCCGACAGTTTCACTTCCTATGTTCTGAACAGTGTTTCAGAGCTTAGAAAAGGTTGGATGGTTTTTCAGCTCATTTCGCCAAGATAGTATAACCCTAACACCAAAACCTGACAACCGTAACATGCCAAACAAAAAAACACCTCATTTATAAATATGTGTAAAAAGCCAACATGAAGACATAGCAAATTTAATCTAACAGTATGATAAAAGAATTAGGTATTGTGACAGAGAAAGGTGTATTCCAGGAGTGTAATTTTTTTAATGTTATCAAACCTATTATGGTGTCAATAGGTCAAAGGACAAAAGGTGTATTTGGTCAAGATAATAGGTACTAAAAAGGGATTTGATAAAATGTGGCATCCATTTCTAACTCCAGAACTCAGTGAACCAAGATCGGGGTATGCTGGGCAGGAACCCCCTGCCCACCCAATCTCAGCCTCCCGTGTTACTTCAGTGGCTATTTCACCTTGTTTGGCAAAAGGGACTTTGCAGATGTCATTAAAGGTGACTAATGAGCTTTAAGATAGATTATTCCGGATTATCCAGGAGCCCAGTGTAGCCGTAAGAGTGTCTAAGAGCAGGATGGAGAGACGCAAGCGGCAGAAGGATGCGGCTACGCGCCCTTGCTGGCCCAAGGTGGAGGGAGCCACGCGGAAAGGGCGAGAAGGAAATGAATCAATCCGCCACCAGCGCAGAGCTTACGAGAGGACCTTGGCTCCAGCTGGAGCTGCACCCTGGCCCGTGCCTGGGCCTTACCCTCATGAGGCCTTGGGCGAAGGATTCAGTCTCTTCTTGCTGAATTTCTGATCCATGGAAACCGTGAGATAATAAGTTTGTGTTGTTTGAAGTCCCTACAGTTGTGGTGATTTGCTATGCAATAGAAAACTAATACAGAAGAATATTCCTTTAACGTTATTTTTAAAAAGTAAAAAAAATTTTTAAAAACCTGACATCTTTATATTAAAACACCAGAGTGATTTTTATTAAAATTAGGAGCAAAGTAGGATGTCCACTATCATTACTAGTATTCAACATTAACTTTTCTAATTAATATGGTAAAATAGAAATAAATTCATATAACTATCAAAAAAGGGGAAACAAAATCATCACTTTTTTATAGATTACAAGAATATCAATAATAACAGTACCAATAGACATTAGAACTAGTTTTTTAAGTTGAGTAGGTTTATTCGTTACCAAATAAATACATTAAAATAGTTTACCATACCATATGATTTCTGTTAGGAATCATAACAGAAATTAAGATGCATATTTGCCACACATTTATTTATGAATTCAATGCAATATGAGTCAGGGACAAGATAAAATAACTGTGAGTTTAATTGGAAGAATCAGCAAGCTGGCTGGGAGGGGTGGCTCATGCCTGTAATCCCAACACTTTGGGAGGCTGAGGTAGGAGGATGGTGTGAGGCCAGGAGTTTGAAACCAGCCTGGGCAACATAGCGACCCCTGTCCCTACAAAAATCAAAAAAATTAGCAGGGTGTGGTAGTGCACACCTGTAGTCTCAGCTACCTGGGAGGCTGAGGAACAAGGATGGCTTGAGCGCAGGTGTTTAAGATTGCAGTGAGCTAAGATATACACTCTAGCCCGGGTGACAGAACAAAACCTCGTCTCAAAAAAATAAATAAATAAAAATAAGCAAGCAATAATGCAAGGAAACATGCATCCTTAGATATTATGAAGTGGAATGTATGTTATTGGGGGATTTGGCAGGGCTTGGCTCCAGCTGCAGTTCAGGATCAGGGCTTCTCCTCAGGCGCCATTCTGGGACCCAGGCTGAAGGGAGAGCAGCTGCCTCTGGCGGGTCACCATGCAGTGGGAGCCAAAACATGCAGTGCCTGTCATGACCTCTGCTTAGGCACGTCTGCCAAGACTCCACTTCCCAATCAAGGCACGTGACCATGGTCAGCACGTGACCATGCTGAATGTCACCGGGCAGAGAAGGGTTTTCCACCCAAAGAGGGAGCGACTTGAATATAGTCAGTCCTCCTATCCATGGGTTCTGCATCCATGGATTCAACCAACCGTGGATCGAAAATATTTTTTTTCAAATATTGCATGTGTACTGAATGTGTACAGACTTTTTTCTCATCATTATTCCCTAATAATGACATAGCATTTACATTGTATTAGGTATTATAAGTAATCTAGAGATGACTTAAAGTGTACGGGAGGATGTGCATAGGTTGTGTGCAAATGCTATACCGCTTTATAGCAGGGACTTGAGCATCCTTGGGTTCTGGTATCTAGGGGAGGTCCTGGGACCAGTCCCCCATGAACACGGAGGGACAGCTGTGTTTACTGAAATAATGGTCTGTCACATGAAAAGAGATTCGAAGATCCAAGACCAGTTACTGTCTTAACAATCAGTTGTGTGTCTCATTCATTCACCTTTTTAACCCATGCAGTGCCTGACAGTAGATGCCCAGTGAGCAGTTGTTGACTTGAGTAGCCTGGAGTCAAATTGGCCTCCAGAAATGGATCTGGGAGTTAGGGAGGCAAAGGATGGAACATACCTTAGCAGCTCTTCTTCCAAGATATTTCTTCTTCCAAGATATTTGTGGCTACATTGGCCGCTCCAGCTGCTCTCTGTTGGGTGCCGGCAGTGAATGTTTCACAGAATTCCACCCACTATTTGTAGGAGTTGGGCAGAACCGAACTGTTAAAGGCTGGAAACTTTGATAGTGAATAATAACCAGTGTGCTTCAGTTTTGAAAACTTAATACACGTTTGTACATTTAAACTAAAGCTATGAAAATGATTTGGTTTGTTGGAATAGGTTAAGTTTTTTATTTTAAAAAAGGTTGAAAAGTATTTTAAATAAAGGACTAATTGAAATGGGAAGATTATTTTTGGAAAAGAAAGAAGAATGTTTATTTAGCAATCCAGTAATGTACTTATGGAAATGTAATTATTATCCTTTTTGAGTAAAGAAGTGAAATGAACACCTAGAAACAATTTGTACTAAAATAGCTCTTTCATTTTTATGGTGCTATCTTATATTAAGTGTGGCTTTGTACTCTTGGAGGTAGTTCTGTCTGTTACCTCCTTTGCTCCTCGTAGCCAGCCCGAGCAGTAGTCAGGTTGGAATGTGTCACCACCATTTGGTGTGGGACAAAGTTCCAGGGAGGGTGGAGACTTGCCCATGATCAGGCAGCAAGGCTAGAACCAGAGACGGCCCCCAGGCCCTGTGTGGAGGTTCAGAGATAGCAGACCTAGAGAGGGACGCTCAGCTGGGCCCCAGAGTGGGCAGGCAGCACGTGGGCAAGTAAGATCTTAACGTGTGGAAAAGGTAGCAACTTCTACCCCAGCCTGCTGTTCATCCAGCAATTAGCGTCCACCACGAATGAGGCTCTGTATGTGGGGAGTGGGCCGTGCGGGAGCAGTGGGAAGATGAGTCACACATATCCCCAGCCTCTAAAAGCTCGTAAGACTCCAGGAGGCATGAAGAAGGTATAATCCAATAGGGCCCCTGCAAAGGCATAAATAAGCTCAACTTGCTAGCTCTTGACCCAGGATATATGTGTTAAGTACTTTCAATTTTTAAAAATTATCTCATATATTCTATATGTATGTATGTACATACGAAGATTGCATTACCCTCCTGAAATCATGCTACCTGAACCTCTGAGTTTTCCTTATCACAGAGGCTCTCTGTACCTTGGGGTGGGCCTTCTCCTCCTCAGGGTTCCTGGGTGTCCTGTAAGATCTAGAGAGAGAGATTAATGAGGTGAGCTGTATACTTGGATTAGAAGGTACCAGAAGCATGATGGAACTCAGCAATTTGAGGGGAAATGTGAAATGATCTGCTGTGATGGCCCGGACAGAGGCCCAGGGTGGGGAGCTCAGTTGCTTCCAGGGCAGACGGTTGGGGACTGTGGCCCTGGTGCAGATGTGCAGCTACTCCTGCGCCCGACTCGCCTCCGAGGGCCTGACCTGACCTGGGTGCCATGAGTGGAATTCAGGGAGTCTCTGAACTTGGAGGGGAAGCAATTAGATGTTTATTTCTACTAACTTCTGAATGAAATTGAGCATTTCCTATAATTATGAGTATGGGCTACACATCACGTTAGTAGTGTTTGTCACCACTGGAAACTACAGATACTTTAACATGACATTACAGTTACTGCATATATCTCAGAATAACATTTATACTTGTTACTACTTTGGAATTGCAGTAGTTGATAAATCATAGATCTTATTAGTTAGCATATTAGTAAATGAGCATGTATTTTACTGTATCATAATGTCAAATTATTTTGAAAACACTATTTCTTTTCCTTTTTTTCCCCTAAAATATGGAATGCTTCATGCATTTTCATGTCATTTGCACAGGGGCCACACTCATCTTCTCTGTGTTGTTCTAATTTTAGTGCTGCCGAAGTGAGCACCAGTATTTCTTTAGGACTGCTTTCTTTTGTGTTTTCTGTATTTAAAAACGTTCAGGAAAGGAGTCCATGGGCCTCACCAGACTATTGAGGGTTCATGGCACACAAAGTTAGGACCTTCTGCGTAAGTCTTGTTTAGACTCTTAAGTTGTTAGAAAACAGACTCCTTAAGATGACAGGTAACATCATCTCCTCTGCCCCACCAGAGGGTTTGTGTTGATTTTTTTTCTAGTAATATACAATAACATCTCTTTCAAGAATGCTGTTTTTAAAGGCTCTTTTTTAAAAAGGAAACAAACTACACTGGGATCACTCTTTTTACTTCCTCCCTGCCTTCCTCTTTCTCTGTCTGGACCCAAACACAGGTGAGCAACAAACACGGCTTCCTGAGGCCGGGAAGGCGGCCCTGGGCCACGCACGGGTATGGCCTGCTGAGCCTGGTGTTCAGAGGTGCTCTTGGTGGTTTTCTGGGAGCACCTGTTTAACCCTTTCGTTACAAAGCAGGGAACAGGGAGGGCAGGGGCAGGATGACGTCTGAGGTCTGTGCAGCTGGTCCCTCCCCGCACTCTGGGATTTGGGTAAACAGAACCCATCCTAATGGCTGTTTAAACATTACTGGGCCTTCATTCTCTCCACTGTTCCTGTCCTAATCCCTTGTTATGTCACTAGGAAATATTGGGAAGAAAAGAACCCTCAGTGTAGTTAAAGAAATTAAAACCCTCTCAGGAAAGATAATAGAATATTTACAATATTGTCTTAAGTTCAAAGCAACAGTTGTTTCCAAGCTCCACATGGGTTTTAAGATGGTCTGTATCGCGTACCTTTCTGCTGAAAGTTGGCAAAAATAAGCTGGTATCACAGAGCGTAGTCCTGGCTCTTATGAGTTAAATTCACAACAGTGCGCTAATGGTGGGCCGTTTATCATAGGGTAGAAGTAGCTAGTTTTCTACCAAGTGGTTTGTGCCTGAAAAGCCACTGCTGACCACTGACTGATTTATGGGTTTGTTTTTCACCAGTGAAGTGGGAAAAAAATGCATTTTTTCCACCTCTGATCATGCTGATGCTTTGCTGCAGGACAGGAAGTCGCCAATGTGAGTGCATGGAGTTACCGTGACACTGTGCTCAGGGGAGCAGCAGTTTCTGGGCTAAGAGTCCTTTAGTGCTGTGCCCATGGCTAGTGAGCACTTTGCGTTCACCTGCGGCAGCTTACAGTAAACACGAGGGCCCAGGAACAGTGAGATCAGCTCGGAAGAGCCAGGACTGAGCCCCACCCGCGCCAGGCTGCGCAAGCCTAGAGCAAAAGCAAGAGGCGGTGGAATGGGTGTGACAACAGTGGTGCTGGTGACTAGGGCGGCCCACACGGGACAGAGGGGCCTGCAGCTGGCCCTGCAGGAGAAGCTCCTCGGTAGGCTGGGGGGACCCCAGGATGGGCAGAGGACGCTGGCCAGGCGTGGAGAGAGGACCTTCAGGCATCCAGAGCAGTTCCTTAATCCAGAATGTTTCCCCCATTGCCAACACGATCACCCCTCTCTTTGGCCTAGCTCTGGACAGTCTACAACGTTGCAGTGAACGGGGTGGGTTGTTTTAGGGTCTGAAACGAAAAGCGTTCCGGTGCGCCACAACGGAGGGGCCCATTGTCCATTCTGCTCTAAGCCGGGGCCACAGGACAGAGAACAGAGGAAGTGCACAGACACCAAATGGAGGTGTGCCCCAAAGAGGAGGCCAGCACTCCAACAGAGCCCACAGACGCCAGCAGCGCGCTCCAAGGCCAGACTCAGCAAGCGCTGAAGCCAACGTGAGTAGCAGTAAGAGCCTCGAGATGTTGGAGGGAACACACAGGGGGACCCCAGAGGTAGATCCAGGCTGGACCCGCATCTGCTCTCCTTGGTCTGGCTAACAGTGTCAGCAGTTTCTTGGAGACAAAGAACTGGGAAGTAACCTAAACATGCTTTTTGGAAGTTTTGCCCATAACTTCGTAGGGTGAATCCATCCATCAGAGTCCATCACAGAGGGGGCTGCAGACGCTCCCAGCAAAGTCCTTTGCGGGCATCAGAGAGGCCCAAGCAGCGACCCCACCCACTCTAATACTGGGACGCCAGTAGCTGCGCTGAGCAGACCTGACCAAGACTTGAGTCAAGAACTTGGACCTGGAATAGGAACAGTCACACTGCACATCCCCCACGAAGGTTTAATGAGCCTATTTTGTCTCAATGGGCCACACATTTCAGCGCCCTGTCAGCCACCCTGTGGAATCACAACAGCCCCTGGAGGCAGGGATGGAGGGAGGGTTGCACGTACAAATGAGAAAAGGCAGGGCCAAGTCGGTCCATACCCTGGAAAGCAGGGCTCTCGCAGGGGCCGATCAGAGAGGCCTTGGTGTTGGACCCTGCACTTGCACGGTTGGAGCCTGGGTTTTGTTGTACTGAGGACGGCGCCATCCCTTTGGGACGGACCCGTGTCGGCGGAGCTGTCAACCTGAATGTACAAAGCCAGGATGCAAATTTGTTCACTTCCAACAAACGACTATTCAGCTGTCATTGTTTCAAGGGCCAGCGATCCCCCACCATGCAGAGCCAGCCTCTTCTCTGCCTACGGTCAAGCTACTTGGACAACCAGTTCATAATCAGAGTCTCAGTTTATAGCTGTAGATTGAGAAATAGAGCTGTCCCTGTCGGCCGTGGAGGACTTCCTGGGCACTTCAATCAGGTACTCTCATGCAAGCCTGGGGGCAGTGCATGTGTACACTTTTAAAAAGTGCTTTCAGCCTGGCGTGGTGGCTCACGCCTGTAATCCGAGCACTCTGGGAGGCCAAGGTGGGTGGATCCCTCAAGGTCAGGAGTTCGAGACCAGCCTGAGCAAGATCGAGACCCCCCCCCCCGTCACTACTGAAAATAGAAAGAAATTAATTGGCCAACGAAAAATATATAAAGAAAAAATTAGCTGGGCATGGTGGCACATGCCTGTAGTCCCAACTACTCAGGAGGCTGAGGCAGAAGGATTGCTTGAGCCCAGGAGTCTGAGGTTGCCATGAGCTAGGCTGACGCCATGGCACTCTAGCCCGGGTGACAGAGTGAGACTGTGTCTCAAAAAAAAAAA
>CAUYRT010051343.1:0-83564 GCA_963574885.1 Lepilemur ruficaudatus
TATGTATTTTATTTAATATTTATTATTTATTTTATTTATTTTTTTCTCAAAAAAAATACATAACTTGAACAGTCCAATGTCTATTAAAGAAATTGAATGTATTTATTTATTTATTTTTGAGAGAGTCTCACTTTGTTGCCCGGGCTAGAGTGCCAACAACTATATATTTCTAGTTGGCCAATTAATTTCTTTCTATTTTTAGTAGAGATGGGTTCTAGCTCTTGCTCAGGCTGGTTTTGAACTCCTGACCTTGAGTGATCCGCCTGCCTCGGCCTCCCTGAATGCTAGGATTACAGGCATGAGCCACCTCACCCGGCCTTAAAGGAAAACTTTTGAGAGAAATTTTAAAGCAATCTCCTCAATTCCAACTTGGTCAACAGAGAATTCAAAACAACTATTAAAGACTATTTAGAAAATGACAACAATGATGACCCTATATATCAAAATTCTGGATGCAACCAAAAGTGTACTCAGGTGAAAAATATCCTTAAAGTTTTTCATTATTTAAAAAATGGCTATGCATGGTGGTGCAGGCCTGTAGTCCCAGCTACTCTGGAGGCTGACATGGCAGGATTGTTTGAGCCCAGGAGTTTGAGGCATAGTGCATCATGATCACACCGTGAACAGCCACTGCACTCCAGCCTGGGCGACAAAGCCAGACCCCATCTCTTAAAAAAAAAAAAAAAAAAGGAAAAAAATGAAGAAGGAAAATAGATTGAATTCCTTGGAAACAAAACAAACATCAGGAGAGCAGGTTAACTTTCTAACAAAGACAGGATTAATGATTTAAAAAAGCAGAAATCAGAATTTATAAATCCTAAAGACATTAACTCTAATAAATTTAATCGAGAAGTAAACACAAACAAAATTAGAAATTTTAAGGGAGAATAATGATTAATTCTGAGGATGTTTTAATAAATGAGAATAGTTTAACTTTTTTGAAAGAGAAGACCATTGAGGGGGCTATCTCTACTAGATATTAATATGTATTATTAAACTAGGAGTAATTAAGTCCCTCTGGCATTACTGAAAAATCTGTGAAGAAAGATCAATGAAACCTAATGGAAAACCCTGAAATAAACCCTAGTGTGTAAGAACCCAATATATAAAAAAGAAAGCCAACTGGGAAGCTATAGATTATACAATAAATGTTAATGGGGAAATTGGAAGCATGGATAAAAAATTAAATTGGAACCCTACCTCTCATCAGGCACCAAAATAAATTCCAGGTGGATTAAAGTCAGATGTAAAAGAAAAAAACCATGAACAAGCTCCAGAAAAAGTGAATATTTAATCAATCCTGAGATGAGAACGAACTGGTAAGCATAAAATCTCAGAAGAGAAAAAGCCTGAAGGAAAAAGCTGGTATGCGTGATTACATCATTCAATTTTAGATTTCTGTACTCCAAAAAATATACTTATTTAAAAAGCAAGTGTTATGCTAGGAAAAATATTTGCAGCAAACATGACAAGAGGTAAATATCCCTATTATACAAAGCAGCCTTAAAAATCAATCAGAAGAATTCATCTCCCTAGTGAAAAAAATAGGGTAAAAGTAAGATGACCATAAAGAAATACAAAAAGCCAATAAAATGAAACATACAATACATATTCAGTCTCATTAATCAAAGAACTACAAATTAAAACTACAGGAATAACCTTTTCTCCTCTGCAGTGGCAAAAATTTAAATAAGTAAAATTCAGTGCTGGAGAAGGTTCTTGATGGTGGGCGTGGTCTCATACTGACGGCAAGGAAGAAATTAGCACCACCTTTCTAGAAAACAGTTTAAGTTTGGCACAGGAGCCTTTACAAGTTTGTCACTTTAATCCAGTAAATTAAAGTTCCATTAAAATGGTTTATTCTGGGAAGCTATTTTAATGGAATAATCAATTTCCATCAAGATTCTTCAGCATGTTTTTAAAAATCAGAAACCAAGTAAATGTCTAGGATTTAAACGGTTAAATAAGTTATAGCACATCCGTATGATGGGTGATTAGGCCACAGTTTAAAAATCAACCTTTTGCAGACTATACTAAGGTAGGAAAATAGTAATAGTATTTGAAAAGGGAGCACACAAAATAATATTGTATAGGACGTTACCAACTTATATAGATGCATAATATACATAGAAGTTCTTGGGATGTGTATGAATATTAAGTTGTTTTCTCTGTAGGATGTTACCTGTAATTTTTTCATTACTTTTTATTGTACATTCTACAATGAGAATGCATATACATATTTTTTTTAATGGAAAGAGGTATTTGTTTTGACACACTCGACAAAAACCTCTCTTCTCATCTTCCATAATAACGCATGTTTTGCATTAACAGGGCTTAAAAGGTAACATTGAATAGCTCGATTTTTACATATAATCTTTTTCTGAGAAGCGCAATCAATGTTCCTTCTCCAAGGGCCCTCTTCTGACCTGGCGGCCAGTGGCCTCAGTGGACAGAGCAGCGGGACGCCTAGAGCCTGGGCGGGAGTCCTCTCCTCCGGCGGTGTGTCACTTAGAGCCCCTCTGTGGCCGCAGTGCGTTCGTGGGTGCACCTGGTGCCAGTGTCCAGGCAGGTGGAGTTCTGCAGCCCGGGTGTGATCCGAGGCACTTCCGCACCTGCTCTGGGCCGGCCCAGCGACGTTGCGGGAGGCCGGGTGGGCCCGGGAGGAACCGCGTGCCCGCAGGTGCCCCTCGGCCGAGGCTCTCTCCGCCAGGGGGCGCAGGGCGGGCGGGGTCCCGCCGGCGGGGCCTGGCGCCGGACGAGAAGTGGAGCCGCGCGGATCCCGCCTGCCCAAGTCCAGGTTCAGCCACTCTCTGGCGCCGGCGCCCTTGGCAGCCAGGAGTGACTGCAGGGCTGGGTCATCTGTTCCAGGGCTGCTCCCAGCCCCTGTCTCTATTTCCATTTTTCCTCCATGCCTGCCCTTCACAGCCCACTTTCTCTCTTATCTCTGATGCGGCAGTTCTTTCTTCCTCCTCCTGTGCAGACACTTAAACATGGAAACTGCCAACTCGTGGCTAGTTTTTAGTATTTTTATTTATATTAAATAATGATACATTACTTATATAATTAATGGATGACACCTCTTAGGAGACTCAAGAAATGGGAAGCAAGGAAGATTGCTGTAAAATTCGCATTCGGAAGCACTAAGTTTGGGACGACGTGGGTGCAAAGTGAAGTCCGTATTGCATTGAGCAAACTATTCCATTTTTCCAGCCAATCCCCAAATCACTCCAACCTGTATTCGCTAAACCTGGGTTTCCCTCCACTCTCTCCTGCTGGGAAGTCACCAGCGTCTTTTTGTCGCCAGGATTTTTGCCTTAGGGCAACCCAGTTAAGTTCCGAGCTTCTTTCTCCAGCTGGGGAGGATTATCCAACCTTTCTCACTGGAATGACGATACTGCCAAGGATGGTCCACAGCTGCAGGTACTGCCTGGCTAGGTGTAGAGAGGACAAGTTACTTTGTTTCTTGTAGTTCTTATAGTAGGTGCCTAAGGGCGTTGGAGCTTCATTCTCACTCCCTGGTACCAGTTGAAGGGGATGCACTGGGAGGAAACAGTAGCAAAAACCCTACAAGGGTGGGAGTCCTTGGAGGGGCTGAGGTGAGGAAAAGCGACGTCAGCCACATCTATTTGTGGGCTGACATGAGTCAAGACAGGAAATCCACATGCTACCAGCGTTTCCATTTTTCAACTTTGAGGGTGTTTTTGTTTGACCCTCTTGTTCCCACTGTGCCCCGTGTTTCCCGTGCAGACATCCCCCAGCAAAGAACTGGTGTGTCAGCCCCCCGAGCCTTTGCATGTTTGGTGGCCTAGGGTGTCTCCCGTGCGTGCTTTCCGCTGCCCTCTGCTGTGGGCACGTGGCCGCTGCCCAGGCTGGAGCCCTGCCTTCCCGGCGCACACAGCACAGCTGTTGGATTTTTTCACATGATTTTTCTCCCTCCATTTAATACAGACTCCTCTGTCCCCTGACACACATGGCCCCGGTGCCCCAGAGGCTGAGCTGGCAGGGAATATGGACAAGAACATGCCATAGTCCTTTGAGTACCCCCACCCTTCATTCCACTCTGCCTACGTGCCTACCCCCGCTCTGTGCACTGCCCGAGAGTTGAAGGGCAACCACCGTCCCCTGGCTGTTCGGTAGTGGTGGCCTGGGAGTCTGCCACCCCGAACACGCCTGGTCAGCATGTTCTCCCAGAGCTCGCAGAGCTGCCTGGCTGCTCAGCCCCTGCAGGCTCGCCCAGACGGGCCCAGACAGGCTGAGACGGGCCCAGATGGGCTCTCACACCCCCACAATAGAGGGGGCACAGAGCCTAGTTAGTACAACTCCTTTTAAAAATTTTAAACATGTTTCAGCTGAGCCAAGGAGAAAATGCCCAGAACACGATAGCACTAGCACGCTGGAGGATCCATCTGGCAATGGCTACAGCCTGAGCACAGGGTTAGAGAAACGGGTTTGGCCCTTGGTTCTACCATTTACCTTGCACGTGTACCTGACCTCACTGGAGTCAGGCCGCCTCTTTTAAACCCCCTCTGGGACACTTCATCTTTAAAAGACTATTCAATCCATCCGTAGTCAGCTCTGACTTAGAAATATCTTCCTAATAGTGGTTAAAATTTAACTCCTTGTAGTTTCTGTCTCGGGTCCTAACTCTGTTTTCTGGGTCCACACAGAGGAAGGGTAAGCAATGTAGGCTGGTGGTTAAACCACTGACATCTGGGTGGGTGTGGCCTTGGGACCTTGCTCGTGCTCTTACTAGCAGGTGAGCTCAGGCCAGGAAACGGGATCATTCACCAAAGCACAGGCTAAAGCATAGCACGGTGGTCCCCAACACCTGGGCCACGGCCTGTTAGGAAATGGGCCACGCAGCACTGCCTGAGGTCTGTACCACACACCCCAACCCACGACACCTCATCCCCTGACCCCCAGTCCATGGAAAAGTTGTCTTCCATGAAACCGGTCCCTGTGCCAAAAAGGTTGGAGACGGCTGATTTGGCACAGGGTCAGCACCCAGTGAACTAGGCTGGTATTTCCTTTACGCTGAAGGTCCCTTAAGTATTCAAAGACAGGTTTCATCGTCTCTTCTCCAACCCAGGGGTGTCTGATCCTTTCAGTCATTCCTCACAGGACTCCCCAGATCAGACTCCACCCTCCTGCTCACTCTCCTCCCTGGTTATCGATGTTCTCACGAAGTGGAGGCCCCAGACCGAACATAGTGCCCAAGTGTGAGGCGTCCTCCCACGTCCTTGACATTGTCCTTCTCATGCAGCTGGGAGCAGCCCATCCTCTCAGGGCGAGGGGCTCTCAGGCTCGGTAGCCTGGGAAGTAGGGGGTGAGACCCGGGGCACATCTTGGCTATCACTCCATTCTATAGACCCATGCGCTCTACTGTTAACTTTCTTCAGTACAACTGCAAAGGCCTGCTTAGCTTGAACCCTGCAGGGAGCGACCTATCTATCCCCTTGCCCCGCATGGCCACCTCCCAGCAGGAGCCACGGCTGAGTTAAGGTCAGAAGGGTGATTCAGCCACGTGGGAGCCAATGAGGACTCAAAGCATCAAGAGGCTCCTGTCCTGTTCCCAGCTTTAATGAGGGAGTGGGATGGGGGGGTGGCCTGTTATTAATAGCTATTGAGCTCTGCTAGTCACCAGGCACTGTGCCAGGAATTAAGTGTACCTTAGAGAATAAAACACACGTGATTTTTTTCCCTTCATGGGGCTTGTAGTCTACCAGAGAACACAGGTAACAAATAAATAAAGAAATAAATAAGTATGCAATTTCAAATCTATGATATATACTGTGAAGGAGGAAAAAACAAGGTTGCAATGATTTTTTTTTAAGTGATGAAGTCGGAGAGGGATCCTACTCAACTGGGATCTGCCTGGAAGGTCTCCCTGGAGAGGTGATGTTTCAGCTGAGGGCTGAGGGGTAGAAGATACCAGCCGTGCACAGGTCAAGAGGGTACGCTTTCCCAGAAGGGGCAACAGCATGTGCACAGGCTGAGCTGGCAGAGAGCTTGGTGTGGAGTCCCTGGCAGGGAGTAAACGGATAGAGCTTGTGTGTGAGGCAGGAACCGAGCCACAGAAGGGGGCGGGAGGCTGATAGAAGGGCCCTGAGGACCATGTCAAGGGGTTGAAGCTAAGTGCAGTGGGAAGCCATTGACAAGTTTTAAATAGGAGAATAATACAGTCTGGTTCATTCTAAGAATGTCCCTCTGGCATCTTTGTGAGTAAATTGGGGGAGGGCAAGAAAACTACAAGAAAGACAAAGGAGGCCATTGTAGCAGGCTGGGCCAGAGAGAGAATGATCAGAAGGCTGGAGGCGGCAGTGAAGAATTCTTGAAGACATCCTTTTCACCAGGCTGGGAGTTTGATACGCACAGTCCTCATGCACTGATGTCCCGTGCATCAGGTCTATGATCAGACTCATTATGTTGCCTCTGAATGCTCTATGTGCTTCTCAGCTTTTTTTCTTCTTCTCAGGAACTTTATCAGTTAGTATTAATTTGGGGCTGCAAGTGACAGGAAACTCAAAATAACAATAGCTTAAACAAAACAGAAGTTTCTGTTTCATGCAAAAGAAATCTCAGAAAGTGTCCATAGTAGGTATGATGTTCAATGGCATCATCAGGGATATAGGATCCTTTTCCCTTGCTGCCCTGCCATCCTTAGTATGTGGCTTCTTCCTCATAGTTCAAGAAGGCTGCTGGAGCTCCAGCCATCCCTTCTACCTTCTAGCTAGCAGGAGAGAGGAAGGGGCAATATAAAGTATGTTCATTATCTTTAAGGACATTTCCTGGAAGTAACACATGTCACTTCTCTTTACATCCATTGGTCATTCACATGGCTGGAAAAATGTAGTCTTTATTATTGGTAACTGTTGCTCATTCCTGGGTTCTCTTATTAATGAAGAAGAGGAAAAGGGCTGTTGGGCTACAACTATCTCTTAGGCTTAAAATCATTCACCATCCTTGTGTCCATGACTCACCCCATTTCAGCCCTTGATTCCGGCATCAGACTGTATGCTTCTTATTCTGCAATGTCTCTCAAACTCATCTCTTCCTGCTGCCTCCCTGACACAGATCCCAGTCATCTTACACTGGACCATGGAAGTAGCTTTTCTGGCTTCCAATTACACTACCACTAGCTACATTCTATTACCCCTTAAAAACCTTCAGCTGCCCCCTCTAGAAGATTAAGTCTATGTTCCTTAATGTAGTGTGCAAGGCCCTCTGAAGTCCAACTTCAATCAACCCATGAAAAAAAGTTTGGTTCAATTTTAGTAACAATAGCATTGATTGTAATAATGACACCTCATGTTTCCACATGTTAGATTTTACTGCCTACAGAAGGGAAAGCATGTGGCTCCTGGAGTTAGAAAATCTGCACCCATAGCTTAGTTTAATAATGGACCAGCTGTGTGACCTTGGGCAAATCACTTGCCCTCTATTGAATAAGTGCCTATGGCTGTGGTTGGTTCTGTTTTTTTTTTTTTTTTTTTTTTTTTTTAGTTAAGAGTCTTGCTTTGTCACCCAGGCTGCAGTGACATGATCATAGCTCACTGAGCTCAAGTGATCCTCCCATCTCAGCCTCCCAGGTAGCTAGGACTATACCTGGATAACTTTTCCTACTTTTTGTAAAGACAGGGGTCTCACTGTGTTGCCCAGGTTGGTCTCAAACTTCTGACCTCGAGTGATCCTCCTGCCTTGGCCTCCCAGAGTGCTGGCATTACAGATGTGAGCCACTGTGCCCGGCCTGCGGCTGGTTCTTGACAAACCTTGCGTCCTTTCCTTTCCTGGGCCTCCTTCTTCTGATCTGTAGATTGGAGATAAGCCTGTCCTACCTGCTTCCTTGGTGGCTTATGAAGTTCAAACTAGAGGAAGCATGGAAAGCTGGGGGAGCCATACAAGCCAGGACATGTGCTCTTCTCCTCACAGTGGCCCTAAGAAGGGAGCAGGCAGGACGGGGAGCCCAGAGTCCCCATTTCGTGGCTTAGGACGTGGCGATGCAGGGAGGCTTTGCACTGACTTGCAGGGCAGGGACGGCCTGGACCCTGCAGGTCCTGAACGCGGCTGCAGGGCTCTTGGGGTGTTGGTTAAATCGGAGAGTTGTGTTTGGAGCGAGGCTGTGTTGGGGCAAAAGGAGAAAGAACATAACGTGCGAAGTCTGTTAAGTTTTTCTTTCAGTTCGGGCTGTGTGGTCATTTTATAATTCCTTTGAGTTCATTCTGTCTGCGACCTAGAAAAAGGTTGTGATTGGTGCTCTAGAAAAACTGATTTCTAGTGGGAAGCCACTTCCTGTTAGTGGGTGTAGGCAGAAGTGGCCCATTGTCTTTGAAAGCCACGATGTCAGTTCTCGAGGGGTGGGGTGGAGTTTGGTGACAGACTAGACTTTTCCCGAGAAAATATATATCAGAATGAATAAAGTAAACACCTACATTGTCAAACTTACATAGTTAAGTAAATGTGGACATTGCTAACCGGGTAGTAGCTTTATAATTATTTTGTCAAGTTTAACACATGAAATTGTTCCCACTTAGTTGCCAGTATTCTTAATTTGTTTTGTTTTGTTCTTGTTTATAATTGAAGCTGTGGGTTTTGTTTAGGGAGTAAATGTGTCTTGAGGCTTTTCATTATTTCAGAAAGTAGACAATGGCTCCCTGAGGTTACTGCCCTGTGACCGCAGCCAAAGGACGCAAAGGGGAGGGCTGGCGAGCCCAAGCCCGGGTCTCAGAGCCCGGTCCAGGGTGACCGCGAGCCCGCGGGTGGAGAGAGAGGGCCACCATTGTTTAGCGCTGCCTTCTAACATCCAACATCCAACAGCAATGCTTGTGACGGTCTTTTGTGGTTTATTATCTCCATTTCACTGATGGAAAAACTGAGGCCAAGGGCAGTGGGGTAACTTGCCCACCATGGTGTGAGGTTGCTTGTTTAATCGCCTCTCCCCAGGCAGAGAGTGGATCTGCATGATGATGTTTACTCGAGTGCCCAGCCCCTGGAGGAGGACAGTCCTCGTGTTTGGATAAATAAGGAGCCCATGTTAAGAGTCTGCGGACATACAGTCGGTTGACACAGTTTGTCTCTGTTGCCTGGCGCTCTGTGAAGTGAGCAGGGCGGGAGTCATTTCCCCATTTTGGAAATGAGGAAATGGAGGCTTCAGGAGGTCAGGGAGCCAGGACCTCACTGCCAGCCAAGGCTGCTGCCGAGAGGGTCCTCCCTCTGGAACGCTCCCGTGCCGAGCTCCTGGTGTCCCCGAGGTCCCCTTGGCAGCCAGGCATGGCCGTCCAGCCTGAGCCCCCTCCGGAGGGCCTGGCTCCAGCTCTGCAGAGACTCGCTCCTTCCCTCGCTGATCTGCTCGGTGCTTGAAAATCCCTGAGCCCAGAGTCACTTAGACTGACAAGCAAATGGCCCTGTATTTGAGTGAGTGGATGAGATGGCAGTGGAGATCTCTGTTTAGAGAATAATCATGTTTCCTGGAAAGTCTGTGGAGAATTGTGCCTCTGCTTGAGGGGTGTTTAATAAAAATCGCTCATCAGACAAAAGTAGAAGCCAGTAGCAGACAAATGGTCACCTAAGGAATCGTCACCATCATCATCATCATCTCCTTATCAACGGCCTCATCTCTAATCATGACAGATTTGACCAAAAAGAAAAAAAAAAAAAAGAAAAGAAAAAGGAAGGCTTTTCGAGGACTTAACACCCGGAGGACTTTCTCCATGTCTCCTCTGTCTGTCTCCCTAATTTCAGTGAGTCAGTTTTTCCTCCCCATCTGTTTGCTTTTTGGCACTTTACACAACTGTCTGGGCTCTTTCATTTTGCCTTCTGTGGTTGCTCAACTCCAACGTTTTCCCTCCTGACGCTTCTCCTTTGTTCCCTGGCAGTCTCCTCTCATCTGCCAGTTGCCACTCTTAGGAAGTGTCAGAGGTGGGTTGTAGTTTTCAGGCAGCATTTTGTTGCCTGGCAACATGTAACAAGCATCTTCTGTGGCGGCTGCTGCTTCTAAAACAGATTCGGGTCTGGGGACGCTGGGACGGAGGAGTCTCCAGGGGCCTCCCTGGGGTCGTGGGGAGGAGGTAGAGGAGGGGACATATAGACAGACAGACGATTGACTTCCTTGGTGACTCTGAGTGTAGCCATTCTTACTCTTTTATGGTGACCTTGGCACCAGCTTGCCCTCCCTGCCCTGTTTCCGAAATCCCAGGTGTTCACTGGTCAGAAGTCTGGGGTTAGGAGCCATCAGAAGCTCTGTGTGACTTGGGAGTCACCTGCTGCAGCCCCCCGAGGCACGGCCAGCCCTGGGTGGGGGCTGCTATGTGGTTTCCACCTGAGCGGAGCTTTTGCTTTATCTTGTGCCCCTGGGATGCTGTGGGCCTCCTGCCTGCGAAGATCCCTGGCTTCTGTGTCTGCAGCCAGCCCAGCTACAGGTTCCCCAGAGACTGGAAGGCAGACAGGAAAGGGGAACAGTATGTGATCCAAAAAAACAAAACAAAACAAAACAAAACAAAAAACACCCAACTTAGAGCCGAAAGGGGCTTTTGAGCTTGTCTGGCCAATCCTCACATTTCACACACGAGGAAACCAAGGCCCAAAGACGGGAAGAAACTTGTGCAGAGTCACACAGAAGTTGGACAGTCTGAGCTCCCGGCTGAGGAGCTCTCTGCAGGGCTGGACCACGCAGGGCTCATGGGACTGCTCCCGCAGGCTAGAGAGAGGCAGCACAGTGCTGAGAAGCACGCTGGATTTGGGCCCGGTCTTCCCCTCCTGGGACTCCATTTCCTTATCTGACAAGAATGAGGCCTGCCGGGCTAGAGGGAGCCCCAAGGCTCAGTGACTCGGAGGCGAAGCTGACCCACTAGGCAAAGCCCCTGTGGTCATGGCTGTTCTGTCACTTCCCCAGGAAAATCCGGAAGTTGAGGAACTGTCCCCCTGAGAATCCCACTGTGTGACCCTCAGCACTGCCACTGTTGTCACCATCAGGCTGATTTAGGACAGACTTCCTATGATATGTGTCTTTCCAAAGATGGCCTCTCCAGATCCTCCTCAAGGTTGGGGGCAGCAGCTGCCCACTCCACTACCTCACAGCCCTCCGTCCTGGGGTCGGGAAATTTCTCTGAGGATTGCAGCTGCTCAGAGCCAGAAGGGGCCCTAAGGCTCACAGGCTCCGCCCCTTTATTTCTCAGGTGAGGAGATGCGGGCCCAGCGACAGGAGGGCTGATGCTAAGGGCGTTTCGCACTGTTCCCTGCAGGCCCCAAAAGGAGGAGAAGTCTCCAGATGGGTCATCTCTTCTTGTCTTGCTCCTTCTTTCCCTCCAGCAAGAATCTCTCAGTTCAAGTGTCAGAAAAAAGGAATTCCGATGCTGAGAGCAGTCCGTCCCCAGCCGTATCCCTTCGCTCTGCTCCTGGGGCCAAGGAGATGAGTGAGGAGGGGCGCGGGAGCCCCTTGGCCTGAGCCCCAGGCCAGGAGCCTTCCCTTCCGGCCCTTGGATCCTGGGGTGTGTCAGCTTCGAGGCTTTAGAAGTATCTCCAGCAAGAAAGCCCCTCTTGGGGGGAAAAAGTGTGTGTGTGTGACTGGCTGTCTTCATTTCTTTCTTTCTCCATATAGTATTGAGCTTCAGAATTCATATTATTTCTGATGTGTTCCAGAACTTTCCAGTTAGTCACATAAACCAAGGCCTAGGTGACTTGGCTGTGGGACAGGTGGGCCTGGACCAGCCTTTGAGAACCTATCCCTGCCCCCAACTTTGTTACCCCTCATTTAGCCAGAGCCTGCTCCCAGGAAGTGGGGAAAGTGTGCCTTCCTGGACACCCCAGGCCTGTGGAAAGGGGTTGGAGGTTAGAGATAACTGCACTCCCTGCGCAGGTCACCTGTGGTCAGGGAGCATCCTGTAGTCCTCCCAAGCCATGTCCCCAGACCAGGGTGTTGCTGTGGATACCTCTGTCCTCAGGTCCCTTACATGCGGGCCAGACCCTCCCCAGGTGCCCTTGCCCTCAGGTTCCTCCACCTCCAGCCTCTGCACCTCTCTCTCTCTCTCTCCGTCTCTCTGTCTCTCTCTCTCATTCTCTAGGGGCTACTTTGCAACCTCTGCTGAGTCAGAATCTTCCCACTTACCCTGCTGTCTGCTCCTCCTTGACACCCCCTCTTCTTAGTGGCAGGGAAGCCACCCAACCAGAGCTCCCACATCCTGCCCTGGGAACCCTACTGCTCTAGGAAATAGAAACGAGAAAACTCCTTCCCAGGGTATTTCTCCTGTCTTGTTCCTCTTTGTTCTCGGTCGCAGGGTGATTCCCACCTCCTTCCCACACTAACCTCCTCCAGATGAGGCGGCTCTGTGCCCTCCACAACACTTGCTTGCCTGGGGAGCTGCCTGCCTTTAATTCTCTTTGGAAAGCATAACAGCCTTTGGGGCTCAGCCAGGGGTGATCCTATGCAGCGCTTCCCTCCAGGGGGCACCGTTCACATTGAAGTGTTCACGAATGGCATTCGCTGGAGTTGCACAGTGCACAACCTACGCCACCAAACAGGGCAGCCCTGGCTCTGGCTTACTCTCCTGTGAAGCATGGCTCATTATAATTCAGATCCAGGATGAGACACCTGAGAAAGGGAGAATCCCCAGAAATCTCTCCACTCAACCTCTTTGGGCCTTCACTTTCTCAAAGGCTTAATATGGTCAAAGATGGGGCTGTGGACTTAGGCAAATCCAAGCCCACACTCAGGCTCTGCCACTCATTAAATGTTTTGTTTTGTGCAAGTGTCCTAATCTAGCTGAGCCTGAGTTTCCAACTCAAGAAAATGGGCAATGACAACTATGGTCTTGTTTTTGCGAGGATTAAATGAGATAAGGCACAAAAAGCTTTGGCCCATGTGGCACAGGGTTGGCACTTGATAAATGATGATGATTATTGCTATCTCTTAAAATAAGACGAAGATCCAGTCCTACCTACCTCACAGAGATAGTGCCAGAAATAAAAGGAGATGAGAAACAGATCATCTCTAAGATCTTTGAGGAAATATTTTGTAAGAATCCCAACTACTGTTATTCTTGTCTCTGTGTATAAAAAACTAAGAACTGTGAAGCCCCTTTGCTTCCGAGTCAGGCTCTGTGACTGATCACGGATGTCGAGAAAAGGCTCAACCAGGAGAGAGAAAGCTTGCAGGCGCCGGGGCAGAGCTGAATGAAAACCGAAGACGGCAGCTGTGAGAGGAAGCAGAGACCCGGAATGGCTTTAAACAGAAAGCAAAGGCCCCCAGAGGGAGTGAGACGAGACCGGGCTTAAACGTCACCTTCCCCGGAGCCCCGGTTCATTCACAGCTTCCTTCAGCAGATTTGCCCAGCTTTCCCCCAGTGCCTGCTGACCTGAGCTGGCACGGGGCTGCGGGGCTGGCCAAGTCCCCGGAGCAAGCACATGGTTCCATCCCATGGTGAGAAGTGACAGCGAGGAGCACGGGCTATGGGGGCTCCACAGAGGGCGTCTGATCCAGGACGGCTCTGTGAAGGAGGTGACTCCCTAGGCCTAAGGGGACTCCAGGCAGAGGGACCCGCATGAGCAAAGCTCGGAGGTGGGGACAGCGTGGGACTGGAGAGAGGACGGGCACACAGGCCAGCGTGCCAGTAAAAGGCCACAGCTGCACCCAAGGCTAGAGAGGAAGGCAGGGGCCTTTCTCACCAGTCTAAGGATTTTAGAATTATTATACTTCCCTATCAAAGCCAACAGTTCCCAGCCTTATTTATTTCCTTGTTTATTTTATTCCAACGATGCAGGAGAGACGGTATTCAGACGCCCAGCTTCTGCGGTGGGTGTACCCAGGTCATAAATCATTTCCATCGGGCTAGCTGGCGTCCCAGCCCTTCCTTCCCACCGAAGACAGCAAATCAGAGTACAAGGGCGAAAGAGTGATATGATCGCAGGGATAGCCTTGAAACTATCGTAACACGAAGAATAAATTGTTCACAAATGTCAGCCCTTCTACTACTATTAGTCCCAGAGAGCTTGTTTGCATACCCCAGTGTGTCTCCACATGCAGGCTGAGAACACCCTGTCTCCTGCTCCCCACACCCCAGGCCAAGTAACAGCCACTGGCAGATTTGGAGCAGGGGAGGGGCTGGTGTTTTGGAAAGATTCCCTGGCTGCGGTGTGGAGGGGGATTTGAGGGGAACGCAGGAGACCAGCTAGGGAGACTGCTGCAGGTATATGCCTGGGACGGGCTGCCACTCCCCAAGGGCAGTGGTGCCCGGGCTGAAGGGGGAGGGCAGGTCAGAGAGCTGGAGGGCCCACAATGGACAGGACCGATCTGGATGTGGAGTGGGTGGCGGGGGACGGTCAGATGAAGCACTGGTGGCATTGCCCACGAGGAGGAGATGCAGGAGGAAGAGGTGTGGGTTTGGAGGGGACCTGGGCAGCAGGGAGAGGGCAGGTAATGAGCAGGATTGGGGACACACATACCCCTCCTCCTGGTGGAGCCCTCCCCACTTCCCACGGCATGGTTTTGACTCCACTGGGGGCTCTCTGCAGCAAGGACCCTGCCTTGTCTCGTGTTACGCCATCTGTATCTGGCCACCCAGCCGGTACAAGACACAAGTTTGTCGAATAAACAAAACCAACTGAAGATGGGTGCCCTGCAGGGGTCAACTGCTGGAGGCAGAAACCCTCTTCCCCTTAGGGCAGAGCTCTCACTCCTCTCACCCTCCGCAGAGGAGAGGATGAGGAAGAGGCCGAGGGAGTGAGAGAGAAAAGGAGAGAGAGGAGAGAAAAGGGAGGTGGGGACAGCACTTCAAAGGAGGAGAAGAGAGAGGGAAGGACAGAGAGAGGCAATCTCAGGAAAAATAGAGGAGGGGAGGAAGGAAATGAGGGACAGGCAGGCGCAGGGTGACAGTGCCATGAGTCCATGTGGCTCTGCTCATTAAAGCCCAGTGCTGGTGATTTCCCGAGAGCACGTCTTTATCTGCCCTGGCTCTCCTTCCGCGGTCCTCCCCCACCACAGCCTTCTCCTGAGCCAGCCCCTCCACCTGGGCACTCCCAGGGGGCTTCATGTAAATGTCACCTCTTCAGAGAAAGTCCCAGGCTCAGTGTGCCCCAGCCTCTTGGCAGCACTTGTCTCCGCTGTAACTAGGTCTTGTTTTGCTTTAGTGTTGCTTGGTTCCTGGCACATAGTAGGGGGCTCATTCCTACTTGTTGACTGAATGAAATCATTTATTAAGCCCCAAATATGTGCCGGCTGCCATGCAGAGTTTTATATGTGTTATCTCGTGTACTCATCCGCACCATCCCGGGAGAGGTTTCCTATGCCTCCTTTTTACGAAGGGAAGCCTGAGACACAGGGGCGAGGCCTTACCTGGGCCGCACAGCTGACAGTGGCAGGGCTGGGGTCCAGCCCCCATCTGCTGGACTCTCCCCCCATGGCCTCCCCACCAGGCCACCTCCAAATACCGCGGAGGACACGCTTCCGATGGGAACAGCGCTTCTTCCAAACATATTGTTTTTCTCCATTTTCATGCATTTTATTAAACATTTCCAAATCAGGAAACATGGAAATATTTTTTAATAAGAAGAAAGAAAACATTGCAAATTGAGAAACTGACTCAGAAGGATTTGCCAGATGAGCCATCTGGTTTTTAATTTAATAACCATTTAAAGAGGTTGACAGTGCTCCCCTTTACGAAGAAAATGGACCGTGGGAGAAAGGGCAGCTGGCTTCCCTCAAGGGGTGCGTCCATTTGCAAGGTGGGGACGTTGAGCAAGACAGAGAGACGAAGAGAAACTCGATCCAAGAAAAGCTAAGCTGGCGCTATTGTTCGAGCTTCCCCACCAAGGCCCGCAGAGAGGTTGCATCCAGATGTGTGACAACAGCCAGATGTCTCACCTCTTCCATAGCAGCTCAGAAGTCTCCACAGAAAACTGCTGATGGAGACCAAGGTGCCGCCATCTCTTCGAGAATAAAGCCACACAGCCAAACCCTCGTGTTCACAGGAAGAGAACGAGCCATGCTTGTTTGATGGCAAGTCGCAGCTTGTTTGTTGGGGCTGTTGTGCTTTGGCGGTGCTGGTTTTCCCTCCTTTTAAAAATAACTGGAGGCCTTGCACCCATGCTGTTAGTTCTTGGTGCTGGAAATAAAACCACTAGATTTAGATTTGCCTTGGAAAGATACAGGGCTGTTACCTTGAATTACCTGGTAGAGGGAAACGTCCTTATTTTCCTAACTTCAGAGCCAACTCTTGAAAAATAGGACACAATCTACAGAGGTGAAGCGGATGGAGGTGACTTTATGTATGCATGTGTGGTCATGGGCGCATGGTCCAGTAGGCCTGTGCTCAGCACTGGGTCTTCAGAACCATTTATTTCACACTTTAAGATGTTTATAAGGGAAATTGCTTTTAAGAAAAGAAAGAACTTCTATTTTTTGCCTCTATATCAATTCACCCATAGCTGGAATAGCAGTAATAAGCCCTGAAGTCACCATAGACCATTTATTCCTCAGCTGACCTTGAATTTCAATGGGATTCATTCACATACCTCAAGCATTTCTCAAATGCTCCTAAACTGAGGCTTACAATACCTTTAAGAAATGGTAATTTCACCCCATTTTCTCCACGGAGCCGGAATCACATGCCCTAGAACGCTGAGAGCACTTGGTAATGAGGACTGGATTATACTGGGACTGGGCAGAGGCAGACTAGGGATGAGAATAAGACCCAGGACTCCATGGACATGTCTCCCCTTTAGGATGAGCTTCTCCGGCTCCCTTAGAGTCACACACAGGCTGGGAGTGGCCACACACACAGCGTCCTGGCCATCATCTGCTGGCAGGGAATGAGTGTGGGCGGGGCCACACGGAGGCTGCTTCCACGCCCCACCCCAAGCCCTACTCACTGCGGCTGACGTGTTTAGTAACAGAAAAAATAGGGGTGCCGATCTTTTCCCCCTTACTTGCTGTAAGAGGTTGGTTAGGTCAGTTACTCTCTTGAGCTTCTCACTTATCCTGCTGACCTTGTCTTGCTGGCATGTGATAAAGACTAACTGAGATCATTCATTCGTTCATTTAACAAATATTTAGTGAGCACTAGGGATACAGCAGTAAACAGAAAAAATTCTTACCTTCATGAAGCTTATATTCTAATGGGAGTTGACAGTCAATAAACTTATTTTTTGGCTTTTTTTAATAAGCCAAATATATATCATGTCAGGTGGTAGGTGATAGGCGCTGTGGAGGAGGATGGCGTAGGAAAGGAAGTTGGGCCTGAAGGGTGTGGACGGTGGTGTAGTCGTAGACAGCGTGGTCAGGGAACACCTTACTGAGAAACTGACATTCGAGCAAAGGCCTGAAATTAGGTGGGGTAAGAGGCTTCTTAGTATTAATACAAGGGCTCCCTGACTTATGATGTGGTTAAAGCCTGATAAACCCATTGTAAGTTGAAAATATTGGAAATCAAAAATGCATTTAATACACTGAACCTACTGAATGAACATCATGGCTTAGCTTAGCCTACATAAACGCACCCAGAACGCTTCCATCAGCCGACAGTTGGGCAAATCATCTGGCAACACAGCACCCCGTAGAGTGTCGGTTGTTTACCCTCATGAATGAAATCGCAGGGCTGCCCCGGAGCTGTGGCTCACAGCCACTGCCCAGTGCCTGGAGAGAGAAGTGTATTGCTAGCCTAGGAAGTGATCAAACTTCAAAATTTGAAATATCGTTTCCACTGAAACCGTATCACTTTCCCTCCATTTCTAAGTTGAAAGATGACAAGTGGAACCATCCTAGTTTGGGACTGTCTGTGGAAGGAAGAACAGGTACAGAGGCTCTGGGAGAACAGGGAAGCTGGGCTGTTGAAGGAGCTATTTTGGCCCCTGATGGCACAGCAGAGGGTGAAGAGGAGGGCGGCGGCAGATTGGCTGGCTCAGAGAGACCCCAGGGACTTGGGGGGACTTATGCTCTCGTCGGCCCCATAGGACTTTGGCTTTTGTTCCAAGGGATACAGGAATTTTTGTCTTCATGAAAGGGCTGCTCTGGCTGCTGTAATGGGCCTAGCCTGGGGCAGGTGTCATAGAGGGGAAGCGGGAAGGCCAGTTAGGGGCGACTGCAGTGGTCTGGGGAGAGGACGGGGTTGGGCCAAGGTGATAGTGGGCAGGGGTGAGAAGCAGTGGGTTCCGGAAATATTTTGCAAGTGAAGCCAACAGACTTCGATGGAGATAAGGGGTTTAAACTGCAAAGCACCACACACAGGGAAGGGGCTGCGGCCCACCCAGATTAGAAGGAGGACCTGGGAGGAGTTACCTTTTCCCTACTCGGCAGTGTCTGCTGCCTCTTGCTCCTTCACGGACCGTGCGCTGTCCTTGTCGCTAGGACGAAGCTCCAGGTGGGAGGCTCTTGGAAAGGCAGTCACACGCCTCTGTGTCGCGCGCTGAAGGCTGACAAAGCCTGTCCACATTTGCTCCTCGCCACAGCTCGCGAGGGAGGCGGGGCAGACATTATTACACCCTGCTTCACCAGAGAAAAAGCAGAGCCTGAGCCCGCCAAGCGATTTGTTCAAGGTCACAAAGCCATTTGGGCATGAAAGGCAGTCTTTGGGCTCCAGATCCTGTGTTCTCTCTGCTGTGCCAAGGCTAACCATAGACACATAAGATGGTAACAGCTCTTTTTTTTAGTGTGCCTAGGTACCAGGCACTGCTCTAATTGTTTTGGACATAACAGCTTGTTTAACCCTCACTATAACTCTGTGGGAGTTTGCACAAGTATTTGCCTCTTTTACAGGTGGGAAAACTGAGGACAAGGTCATACAGACTTTGAGGTGCAAAGCCTGGACTCAAATATAGTTGGTCTAGCCCTGGAGCTGCGTTCAACCCTGACACCAGACAGCCTAGTGGTCTTCCTCGCATGCCAGTGTGTGGGAGCACAGGGACAGTGCAGATGCTGAGTGGGTGGGGTTGCAGATGCAGAGGCAAACCCCACTCTGGTTGGGCCCACCAGGGTGGGATTGAGTTGGGTTTTGAAGGGTCAGTTAGAAGCAATCAGTGAGGACAGTGGCAGGCATGACAGGAGCATGAGAGGGGTGTGCATGTGGCAAGCTGGAAGCACAGCAACACTGAAGAGGAGGCCAGAGGAAGAAGCCAAAATGCGTGGTCTAAGTGGGAGGAAACCAGGAGGGCAAGTGCTGAAGAGGTGAAGGGGGCAGAGATTCAGTGAGAGGCACCAATGGGGTCAAAGGCCGCCAAAGGGTCAAGCCAGATACATGTCATCAGATTCTTCACTGGAGAACTTAACAAGCACGGGGCCCGCAGCTCAGTGGGTGGGGTTGGACTGAGAATCTGAAGACTGGAAGGTGGGGACAAAGCAATCCCTTTGGCTAGAGTCCTGCAGAAGGCCTGGCTCAATTCCTGAACATTTCCAATAGACAAACAGACCCAGGACAAATGGCCAGAGCCATGATATCCCTCAGATCCACATGAAAAGAGTTTTTAAGAAATAGTTTAAAGAATATTGAAATACCTTTGGAGAAGAGGTAACCATTTCACTTTGGCTTATTTTCTGTCACCCTATTGCTGTAACAGGTCACAGCTAGTGTCACAAAGCAGAGCTCTTATTAATAGTTAGAACTGACTCCAAGCTCAAGGAATTTGGCAGCCACTTTGACAAGAGTTTATCTGCCGAAGAGAAGAGCATTTTAACTTACTTCTCTGAATTTACTGAAGGAAGCATTGCTTTCATAGGAGGACAGGAAAAGCATCAAGCAGGCCATATTCATTCCACAAATATTCACTGAGCAACTATTATGTGTTAGACCCTGAGAAGGTACCCAGAAAAGGTTAAAAAAAGAACTATAACTTCAAGGTTAGACAAATAGGCCAATGGAACAGAACAGAGAACCCAGAATAGTACCACTGCCACCCAATCTATATGACAGAGGAAGCATGGAAAGTCAGCGGGAGGAAGGGTGGACTGCAGGTTAAGTAGAGCTCAGATAATTGGTTATCCATATGAAAAACATGAAGCTGTATCCCTACCTCACACCATATACAAAAATCAATTCCAGGTGAATTAAATACTTAAATAAGAAAGGTAATATTTTAAAACATTTAAAAGAAAGTCTTATAACCTCAGGTAGGGAAGGATTTCTTTAAAAATTGTATGTCACTAATCATAAATAAAAAGGATGATAAATGTAACTACAGTAAAGTTTAACGCTTCCAGTCATCAAAAATACTGTAAAGAAAATAGGGACAAGGCACAAACTGGAAGAAGATATTTGCAACATGTAAACTGAAGAAGTTCTTATTATCTAGAATATGTAAAGAACTCTTAGAATTAATAAGAAAAAGACAAAAATAAACCAATAGAAAAATGGGCAGAAGTCAGGAATGGCAGCCACAGAAGAAAATGTATGAATGACAATAAACGTATGAAAGGATACTTAAGCTTTTATCATGGAAATGCAAAGTATAAGCAAGATGATTTTTCCCCCATTTTTTTACCCACCAGTTTGGCAGAATTTAAAGCCAGATGATGGCAAGTATCGATGAGGATATGGAGCAACAAGAGCTCTTATCCACTGCTGGTGGAAGCCTAATGGGTACTGCCATCTTGGAAAATAACTTGGCATTTTCTAAGGAAGTAAAATATGTACATATCCTACAAATCAGCAAATCTATCATTCTTAGGCATGTGTCCTGGAGAAACTCTTATACAATGTACCGGAAACTGTGATTAAAAATGTTTTCAGTAGTATTGTTCATTAGAGGAAAAACCTGGAAGGCATCCAAATATCCATTAATAGGTAAATGAATAAATACATCATTTCATATGATGAAATACAATATAGGAATGAAAATACACTATAGCCACATACATCAGCATGTATGCTGAGAGGGAAAAAAGCAATTTGTAGAAGAGTCCATTGTATTGGGTGTCTATTGCTACATAACAAATTGCCCTCAAATTTAGCTTAAAACAACATTTACTGTCTCGTGGTGGTTATGGCTCAGGAATTCAGGTGCAGCTCCCGTGGGTACCTCTGGCTCAAGGTCTCTTATGAGATTGTGGGCAGGCTGTCATCCAGGGCTGTGGTCTCATCTCAAGGCTCAACTTGAAGAGTGTGTGCTTCCAAGCTTACCCATGTAGTTGTTGCCAGGTTCACCCACCACGTGGGCCTCTCCACGGGCTTGAGTCATGACGGGGCAAGTAGCTTCTCCTAGGGAGAGTGAACCGAAAGAGAAATAGCGAGAGATCACCCAAGACGGAAGCCACAAGCTTGCTATAACCTAATTTCAGAAATGAAAGCCCGTCACTTCTGCCATGTTCTGTTTGCTAGAAACAAGTTACTGGGTCCCACCCACATCCAAAAGGAAAGGATGACAAAAGTGTGTGACTTCTTCAGGAGAAGGGGAATATTGGGGGCCCTTTTAGAAGCTTCCTACTAAACTCTTGTACTATAACGTCATTTTTTTTTTTTTTTTTGAGACAGAGTCTCACTTTGTTGCCCAGGCTAGAGTGCCGTGGCATCAGCCTAGCTCACAGCAACCTCAAACTCCCAGGCTCAAGCAATCCTTCTGCCTCAGCCTCCCAAGTGGCTGAGACTACAGGCATGTGCCACCATGCCCGGCTAATTTTTTCTATATATTTGTAGTTGGCCAATTAATTTCTTTCTATTTATAGTAGAGACGGGGTCTCGCTCTTGCTCAGGCTAGTTTCAAACTCCTGACCTTGAGCGATCCACCCACCTCGGCCTCCCAGAGTGCTAGGATTACAGGCGTGAGCCACCGCGCCCGGCCTGTATAACGTCATTTTTATGAAGTTCAGAAACAGGAAAAACGAAATGACATATTGCTTAGGTAATCGTACCCATGTGGAAGCACTGCGAAGAAAAACGAAATGATAAACATGAAATTCAGAATAGTGCTTACCTTCCGAATCGATCGGTAGGGGGTGCTGAGAACGGAGTGACCACACGGCGGATTCAACAGGTTGGGGTTGGATGATGAGTTCAGAGCTGCTTGTTTCTCTTGATGCTTCATTACGTAAGTTCATGTTGTATGTATTTTTGGGGTTTTTTTCTCTTTGGCTTGGTTTTTGGTTTGATATTGCCAAAGTTACACGTGCGTACACCGTAGCATTTGCCTTCTTCCACCAGCTCTTCCCCGTCACCCTTCTCCGGAGGCAGCTACTTTCACCTCCTTTCGCTAATCAATTGCAGAATTTACCTCCGTATCTCTAGGTGACCTGCTTGTGTTGCTCCTCTCTGATGCCCTGCTCTAGGCGTTATCCACTCACGGCCCACTCTTCCTGCCCCATCCTCCTGTTACAATCACATCATCATTTTGGGTAAATCGGTGTTTACATTACTCAGCCAACACTAATCTGACTCCATTCATAGTTGAGCCTTGTAGTAAAATAGGATAACCTTTCCTCTCCTGAAGAACTTTTTATTTTTCCTGGAATTGTTAATTACCGTGTTTATTCATTTGCTTAGCTTTCTGTGTATCACTAATTCAACTCCAAACTCTGGCAGTTGTCTGAATCTTTTCTCAGGCACGTCGGGTTTTCTATCAATTGCATCTTCTTGGAAATGTCCGCAGTCTGCACGTGTGGGCGCGCCTGTCCCGCTGGGATCTCCCTGCGCCGTCACCCTGGGCCATCTCTCTCCTCTGTTGGATCTCCTTGCCTGTCTCCCCGTCTTCCTCCGTGGTCCCCTCCCTTGTTTTGGCGAACCACACTCTCCCATGGCTTCCTGAGAAAGGGGGTGTGGGAGGCAAATCTTTGAGAACCTTACACATCAGAAAGTGTCTTCATTCTTCCCTTGGGCTCAACTGATACGTTGGCTGGTTCTTATTTCTGGTCTCTCTAATTTGGAATTCAGATTTGAAAATAATTTTCCTTCAGAATTTTGAAGGCTTTTTTCCATGGTCTTCTAGCTTCTGGCGTTGCTATGAAAAGTCCAAAGCCATCCTAATTTCTGATTCTCTGTATTTGACCTCTTTTGTCCCCATACCCTCACCCCTTAAGCTCTGTAGGATCTTCTTCTCGCCCTCCCCCCCCCACGTTGTTCTGAAATTTCACAATAATGTGCCTTGGTGTGAGTCTATTTTCATCCGCTGTGCTGGGGACGGTGGGCCTTTGATCTAGAAATTCATGCCCTTCAGTGCTGGCGAATTTTTTGAATGATTTCTTAATGATTACTTCTCTTCTTCTCTCTCCTCTTCCTTTTCCTCCTCTTCCCCTCCAGTTTTTTCTTTTTGGAACTACTGTTATTTGAATTGGTAGACTGATCACTAATTTTCTCATATTTTCTCTCTCTCTCTCTCTTTTTTTAAGAGACAATAGGATCTTGCTATGCTGCCCAGGCTGCAGTGCAGAGGCTATTCATAGGCATGATCATAGCCCACTACAGCCTTGAATTCTTGGCCTCAAGTGATCCTCCTCGGCCTTCAGAGTAGCTGGGACTGCAGACATGGGCCACTGCACCCAGCATTACATTTTCTCTTCATTTTCATTCTCTCTTTGTCTTTTTCTGCCTTTTGGGAGACTTCCTCAATTTATCTTCCAGCCTTTCTAGGGAGATTTTTTTTGTATAGCATTCCATTCTTGTCTCATGGGTCCAATATCTTATTTTATCTCTCCTACAACGTTAATTATAGGATTTTTTCCCCCAAGACTTCTTCTCTCTGAATGGTCTATATTGGATCCAGAGGCCCTTTTCTTTATTTGTTGAATTGACTGATTTGATCTGTGTTTTTAATGTTAGAGATTCTCCTCAGATGTCTGGGGATTCCTGGTTGCCTGCTTATTTTTAAACGTGGAAGACTGAAAACTTAGCTGTAAGGGATTTGAGGGAGCAAAAGTAGACGTGTGTCTGCCATCTTTGCCCAGTTACATAGACTTTCCTATCTCTCATTTATTTCATAATATTAAATAGTGAACGAGGCCAGGCATAGTGGTGCACGCTTATAATCCTAGCTACTTGGGAGGCCGAGGTGGGAGGATGGCTTGAGCCCAGGAGTTCGAGACCAGCCTGGGCAAAATAGATCACATCTCAAAAAAAGAAAAAGAAAAAAACCATAGTCTACACTCTGAAAGATAAATTAGTAACCATAATAATTACCTTTGAGCTCAAAAATTACATCTTTTCCTCCTCAGCCCTTAAAGAAAAACATGAAACTATTTCCCTCAAAAAATTTTCTACTGCAAAAAATAGCAGGAGATTAGGATGTGAATTTGTGACATGTGTAAACCACTCTAAAATTGTGAATAGGTTTAGAAACCTTTTCTCCCTCCTCCCTCCTCCCACAGTACTGAATCACCAGCCCAGTTGCTCGCTCCTCACTTCCTGCTCGGTGAGTGGCCTGCGTGTCTTATCTCCATGGCGATGCTCCGGGCCACCGGAGAGCAGGGTGCATGTCCGACTGGCATCTTCTATAGCCCCCACCAGACGAGCGTTCCTCGGAGTCCGACAAACAGAGAATAAATGGCATTCTCGGGACCTGTTTCTCTCCTTAGCACACGCAGTTAGCACCAACAGGATTTTATAGGGTGAATGAAAAAGAAACCCACAAGAACATAGAGGGAATTTATTTTTAAAAAAGCAGTCAATCGGGCATCAACTTTAAAAAGAGAGCCATTGTCTGTTGCTTTATACCTCATTCCACTTTGATCTCTAATCGCTTCACCTTGGAGTCCACCCACATATGAATTGGACGGTCCGTGGTCCTGAGGCAGCCGGGCAGCCAGAAACATGAGTTTAAGCCTGAGGGTTTACAGGGAAAGGAGGACCGTGGAGACCTATGTGCGCAGCAAAACCAATAATGTGCACAGAGGACAGGCTTCAGATTAAATCCCAGCCTCCTGGTTCGGTATTCAAGGCTGTCCACTGCTTCTCCTCGGGCACCTGCGAAGTTTCTAGCAGTTCCGCCTGCCTGGGGCCTGACCTGTTTGATCAGCCTTGCGTGTAGCTGCTGGGAAAATTATTCTCGGATACCAAGTGTCTCATGTCCCTCCTTTGTGTGAGAACTTGCAGATTTCTTTTGTCCCGGTATCTAATAGTTCTCCAGCCGAAACTTTGAGCCATCTTCATGAATGCCTCTTCTCTCCCCACTGCACCCGTGTATATTGTTTCTCAGACTAACACCCGCCCCTCTCAACAAGTCAGTAATCGCTGACATTTAGGGAGCACTTACCGTGGGCCAAGCACTGCGCCAGTGTTGCTTGTGGCTTATTTTACCCAATCCTCCCATCAGCAGATAAGGAAACTGAGTCCCAGAGAAGCTGAGTCCCCTGCCCGCAGCCATGGAGCTACTGACGGTGGAGCTGGAGCCCAAAGCCAGGCCAGCCCAGCCCGAGGCCACCGGCTCACCTCCTCGCTAGTAAACGTCCCCCACCTTGTTGTCCCCAGCCCTGACTCTGGACTTCCTGTTCTAGGAAAACTTGTTTTTTGCTGGTCTGACGATCCTGGCTCTGACTCCGCTGCATGTGTGTCTGTGTTGCTGGCTTGTGTCGTGCCGCTTCCTTTAAGTTTTCTCTCTTCCGTGTCCCCCCCGCCCCCAGTCACTGAGTCGTGCTTCTCCACAGACGCTAAGTCTGAGTTCCCACCGTGCCTCGGCACAGGGCCTGAGGGCCAGGCCGTCCCTCCAGCCAGAAGCAGTGTGCGGGAGAGGAGGGGGCTACCGTCCGACCGAGGCCTGGCAGGGCAGGGTCAGCGGGAGGGGGTGGCAGCTGCGGGTCCAGGCGCAAGTTAGAGCTGGGATGGGGCTGACGCCCTGGCGCAGAGGCAGGGGCAGATTCCATTCTGGGGATCGGAGTTGGGCTCCGCCAGCCTTTGCTGCTGAGAGATCGCCAGAGCAGCAGACACAGGCCCAGCCCTGGGGAGACCGGGCTCCCTGGAAGACACAGCCGGCCAGAGGGTCCTCAGCGTAGCAACAGAGCATCGTAGGGAGCAAGTGTAGCAGGCAGGGGCGGGCGGGCCAGGCTGTCTTACCAGCAGAGCTTTGGGGAGGGGACGTCTGCTATTCAGATGTCCTGGAAGTACCAGGTACCCACGCCCTTGTGCAGACAGCTATGGAAGGCTAATGCCAACCCCTCTAGTTGCTGGTTGAGGATTCGAGTTGGGGCTGGACAGCCCGCCAGTGATGTGCTCTCTAGGATTGGCCAGGGCCGGGCTCAGCGGGGTGATAAAGGCTGTGCAGCCTGTCATCTCCCTCCCAGCTTTGCGCACCTGTTTTTGCCTGGCCACCCCACCTTCGTGTTCCATCTTTTCAAACATCCTGCTCAACACCTATAGGCCGTTCTTTCCAGAAAGCCATGTCATCTTGTCATTCCTCTGTACAAGAACCTAAAATCACTTTCAAGCCCTCTAAGACCAAATCCAAACTCCTTATCCTAGAATTCCAGGCCCTCCAAAATCTGACCCCTGGTCTCCGAAGCCACCTCATGGCCTGCTGTGGAGCCCAGGCGTCCTCCTCTCACTAAAACTTCACATCATTCCACTAGACACACGCCAGTCACTTTTGCCTCTCTGATGCTGAGTGGAGCTGCAAAAGGAGCATGGGCTTTGCTTCCTGTGTGTCCTTGGGCAAGTCACTCAATGTCTCTGTGCTTCCAGTTGCTTGCCTGTAAAATACTTTAAAGGATGTTGTGAGAATTAGAATGTTTGTATACAAAGTGCCAACCACACAGTAGGAACTCACAAAATGGTGCCCATTATACTATGTTCTTGGTGTCCCCTGACTTCGATGGCCCCACCTCCTTTCTGACTGGCAGAGCTTCCATCTTGACATGCACCTGTACCTGCAGCCTTCCCTGCACACCTCATCTTGGGGGTAAGGGGAGGACAAGCAGCATTTGCCTATCAGTCGCTGGGCACCAGACCCTGTGGGGATGTGCGGAACACTGATGACAGCAGCTGATCCTTCCAGATCTCTCCCAAGCACTAATTCATGCATTAATTCATGTAAGCTTCCTTGGTAACTCACTTCTGTGGATTGAGATTCCTAAATGGCTTTCTGCTCTATCCAACTGAGTTGGTTTGGTCTCTCTGGTCCCGTCTCAACTTCCCCATCCAGTGGCCTGCAAGTGGCTGACCAGGAGACTTTATCAAGGAGTGAAACCCCTGTAGGATAAAATGCAGAGTCCATAGTGTGTCTTTCAAGTTGATCCTGTTACAGAATGTTTGAAAAAGGACCCACTTTTCCCAGCCCTGCCACCCCGCTGCACTTTGTGTCGAGCCCTGGGCCTTCGTTAGAGCTGCGTGCCCAGAGCACCCTCTCCCGCTGGCCTGCCTGGCAAACTCACGCCTGCTCCTCTGTGGTGCCTTCTCTGACTAACCCTTGTGTGTTTAGGTGAAGGTCATTGCCCTCTCCCTCAGTCCCCAAGGAGCCTTGCCCACCCACTGATTGCACCCTTCTGCAGATATCTGCATCCTCGGCAGACCCGTCTCCTGGGCTGACAGCGCCTGAGGGCAGGGGCTGTGGCCGGCTCTTTTTCTGTGTTTCAGTACTTGGCACAGAGCCCAGCACGAGGGAAGAGGGAAGGGATAGGGTGCAGTGAGCATCGGGCAGAGGGAATGGTAATGATGTTTCCAGCTTCCTCCCAGGGCAGGGCAGCCGCAGGGCCCCGTCCAGCTCAGAACGGGAGGCTGTGCCTCAGTGGACACTCCAGAGTCTGTCCTAGAGATGGCTCCGAGGGAGCCCTGGCTGCCACAGCCTCCCTCCAGATACCCAGCAGGTGCCAGTGTTTGGGATCCATCAACTTTTTTTTTTTAGAGGAAATCGCTAAATGTGTTTGGTAATCTTTTTGACATTTTCCCTGTTCAAGAGCTTGTGATTTCAGATTAATCATATCCACATACGTTCAGACTGTCGGCTTGGAAGGAAAAATCTAAATTTTATTACTGCATGATTTCATCCAAAGCTATCTTACCAATACTAAAAGGGTGTCTCCAACATGGCGTAAATGATGACTAAATATTTTACCTCTGGGACCAAGCTCGTGGCTGGGGAGGATAGGGGCCCCTGGGGCCACAGGCAGGACCTGGTGGGCACAGTGACAGCACGTTCAATAGCTTAGAGAAACCTGTGTGTGCCGCCATCGCGGCTGTCTCCTCCTCAGCAAAATCTATGATTTCCTCTCCACTTCTAGGTCTGTCCACAGCCTTTATTTCCGGGAATGGCTGCTCCACCCACTAACTCCTGTCTTCCCCTTGGCAGGTACCATGACCAGCAGGACGTAACTAGTAACTTTCTGGGTGCCATGTGGCTCATCTCCATCACATTCCTTTCCATTGGTTATGGGGACATGGTCCCCCACACATACTGTGGCAAAGGTGTCTGTCTCCTCACTGGCATCATGGTGAGTACCCGCGTCTGCCCGTCCCCCTACCCTCACAGTGTGGCATTGAGCAGAGCCCTTCCGTGCAAGCACAGTAGGACCTTCCTAGCAGGGCACGGGGGGCAGCTGCTAGTTAACAGGCCTGTGTGTGTGTCTCCCTGCACATAAAGAGGCAGATGTGAAATCTGCCATGGTTTCTCACTTTTCAGCTTACTTTTCTAAGGCAGGACTAAGGCCCTGGTTCCTGGCAGTTAATAGTCTGTTCACAGGCCCCCATGTTCACCCACCATGGGCTGGGTGAAGCTGGTTGCTGGTCTGACCCTCTGTCCCCTTCCTCCCCCCTCCCCGAGTCACCCAGCTTGCTCACCTGCAGCAAGCATCAGGGCTGTGGTTTGTTGTCCCCTTCTTGTTCCCTGGGTCCCCCAGGCTTGGCACCATTTCTCATGAAGTTTAGCTGGAGCTCGTGGACATAGGCTGGGGAAAGGGCATCACTCCGGCCTCACAGGGCCTGTGTCCTGGACTGGGCTGGCTGCGACTTTGGGTCCTGGTCTGGCTACGTGGCCCGAGGTCAGCTCTTGCCTTTCCCAGGCTTCAGCTCCCACCTCTGCACACTGAGGCGCTGGGCCCCGAGTGCCGAGTCCTTTCCACCCGACACATGCCTGCAGAGGCACACGCTGCCGCCCGTCCTGTGGCCATTGCAGCGTGGTGTACGGGAGGGACGTGGGGTCTGGGTCAGATGTGGGGTCTGAATTTCCACTCACTGTGGACCCTGGGCCAGGCACTCAGCAGCTCAGACCTCAGCATTGTCCAGTATAAAGGGGAGATGGAGGGCCCACCCTGCCCCCCTCACGCTTGTGCAAGGACCAAATGTGATCATTTATGTTGCAGTGCTTTGGAAACAGTGAGCAGCCACACGTGGTCTGTTGGTGGCATCCTCAGTGTCCCCAGCCTTGACAGCTCCTCACTTTAGAGTTGGTGAGGTGTTCCCTTGCCCTTGCTGCACTTTGGGCCCAGGACAGGCAGCTGCTGCTCTTTGTCCTTTGTCTTAGAATCCCAGAACAGTGGCAGAGCAGGAGGAGGAAACTGAGGCTCAAAGAGCAAAGCACACATAAGCCTGGGTGGCGTTGGGGGTGGCGGTGGGGTGAGGGTGTGGGCAGGATGTCTGTGTGTGGCTCTAGGTCTCCCCTCAGGGTACCCCTGTCATGCTTCTGTGACAGTCATTCCTTGCAGTGCTCCTTCAGATTCCTCATCACCCCAGTGCTCCCAGGGAGATGGAGACCCTCTTTCTGAAAGGGAAATGACTCCTTTCTGTGTGAGAAAGGAGGGCTGCAGCTTTTCCTGCCGGCCTGAGTGACTCCTTACTGGGCCTGTCGGCCTCCTGGGGCTGATCGTGTTGGACAGGACAACGAGGCTGGGGCCACTCGGAGTAGAGGAGGCCCTGGGGTCCGAGGCCTGGGGTGGGGACCCAGTGAGGAGGGGGAGACCGGGCTCTCCCCTCTTTTCTGACTCAAACCCGGGGCAGGCCCCCTTAGCAGGCAGGTCCTGTGACAGCAGTCAGTGACAAAGGCTCAGCCCCAGGGTTGGGATAAACCACGGGCAAGTGCAGGGCTTTGGAACAAACACCTCCCATCCGTTAGTAGGAGTCTGACTGGCACAGCGCCAACTGTCACGAGGAAACCAGGGAAAGAGTCTTCCTACCAGAAAGGAGTGAAATGCCACCTGAAGGCCAAAGCTTTCCTTCTTAGTGCCGTTCCTGGGGCGTGGGCTTTGTTGCCTCAGAACCAGCTCTCAGGCAGGGCCGCACGGAGCCCGGTTGCCGATAGGTGGATGGGCCCTGCTGGGAGCCTCTGGTATTTTTAAATGCCAGCCATTCTCCCTCCCAGAGTGGGGCTGTGCCCCATCCAAGAAGCAGCTCCCTAGGGACCGGTTTCCTGGTTCCTTGCCTCTGCGTCTCCTGGCCTCTGCTCTGACAAAGCTGAGTGGAACAGGCAGGACCCCCCTCCCCCGCTCCTCCCTGGGGTGTGGGCTCTGGTGGCTGCTTGGTCTTCCAGCACCTTCTTTTGCTGCCTCAGTCTACAGCACTCCTTGGGAGGGAGTGTTTTGTTCGTTATGGATTGAGGTGTGATCAAAGTGGAAAGAACAAACAGTGGAGGAGGAACCGATAACCATCTTCTGTATTAACAATATGGCACGTGCCTTTCATCTTCTCTTTCTGCACAAAACTCTGCTGCATAAATATATATCTTTCTATAGGCAGGAGCAGGGAGGTTTCCTCTAGCCATTGGCAGTGTTTTTACCCAAATTAAAGTCAGTTGCCTCACTCTGGGGTCAGCCACGGTAAGGAACCCTGGTGGCATTTTTCTAACAAATGTGACTTTTCTGGCTGAGTCACTCCTTTCAAGGGTTTCGCATTGCTGAGGTTCCTCTCCCCCTCCCAGCCTGCCAACACTATGTATAGCTCCCGATTATTATCGCAAGCGCCTTTACTAAAGGTAGGGCTTCCTGTTTGGTTGCCATGGACACCAAGAAGGCCAAGGCAAGGGCTGCTTGGGAAGGGAAAGGAAGGGTTTGTGTGTGCGGCCTGTAAATAGTCTTAATCATTGTTTTCCCTTGGCAATCCCAGTAACGGTGTAATTATCAACCATTAAGCAGGGTATATAATTGTCTGAGCAACTTGACATCGCTGGCACAGGCCTGGTGTGTTTCAGAGGTTTCACCCACAAAAGCAGATCTATCAAAGTCCAGCGTCTTTCCATAAGGAATGTTCATGATAACAGTTACAATGCAGCAGAGAAAAAGCTGTCAGTGTTTTGCATCCAGAATTGGAAATGACAGTGCTGGCCTTTTGGTGCTGCAGGCATGTGGAAGACTCTTGGGGCCCCCGAGTCTGGTTGGTGGCAACTTTGTTTCACTGTAGCCCCTTTCTGAAGCTGGACTCAGTCTGTGGACCCCTCATGAGTTAGGGACAAGTAGGCGAAAGCTTCCTGGATGTCTGCTGGGACGCTGAGCTTTCCCCAGTGGCCTAATGAGTGATGCCTCTGAACTGCAAAAGGAAAGTGATGATGAAGTAAGAGGTAGCGCAAACTGAGTCATTTGGGAGCAGGCAAAAGAGGGCTCAGCAAGACATCTGCTTAATGTCAGTTTTAGAAGATGAGCTCTCCCGAAACACCTTGGTTTCAAACCAATTGATGTTATTTTAGTTGTTACATGGAATCTGTTGCAGAAACAGAATCCAACTGTAAATCCTCCAGGCTTCCCTCCTCCATTTGTCTCTTTCATTTATGTTTTATTTTATTTTATGCTTCTTTAGTTAAGAACACCTCATACTTTTCCCCTTGGGATACTTGTTTTTCCAGCTTCTAAGGTTTTCCAGCTGGAAAATATTTCTTGGAAACAAGAAGTGGGAGGACTGGTGTGGAGGAGTCTGGGTCCAGATTTGGGTCCACGTCTATAGCTGAGTTAGGCACGTTCACCCCACCCCAGCCACTCTCTCCCCGCGCACTCTGTGCTCCCCACTCAGCTGCGCACCTTGGAAAGTGGGACCTCATCAGAGGTGGCCCCCCTCCCCTCCCCCCATGGAAATGGAATGAATCGGGCAGAGCGGACCCCGGGACTCCGGTTGGTGTCAACCGTGATTCAGGACTTGGCACCTCTGAAGGCAAAAGGCTGAGTCATGAGTTTGCCTCCCAGCCTGACCCCGTGGAAGGCACACCAGCAGCTGCTCACCCTTTCCCGTCCCACTCCGTCCTCTCCTCACGCCCCCTCACCTTCCAGCCATTTCTAGGATTCCAGCTAGGACAGCATGAACTCCCACACGCCACAGTTAGCCAGGCCCTTGGCAACTTGTCTCTTATCCAATCCGCACCCCTGCCCGGCCTCAAAGGCACTCTTGGGCCACTGCCATGGTCCTGCCCGACTGATAGGCTCATCTGCAGGAAAAGGCCCATCCTCCCAGAAGGGACTCGGGGGACAGATGAACACGGCAGGGTGGGAGAATCCCGTGGTGCTCCCTTCATTTCTTCTAAAGTCCAAGACTGATGACTAACTTCTCACTCAAGTCTTGGGCTCCTTGTTCTTCCGTCCTTTCCCTCTCAATCCCATCAGTCCATCCTTTGTCGTATTCCTTGCTCCTCCTTTATCTCCGTCCCTCTCCTGACCCTTGCTGTTTAGGATGCAGCACAAGTTTTTCTCCCTCTCATTCTCTGCTCCAGCTCTAGCGCCCCTGCACCCTCCTCTCTTCTCTTCTCTTCCCTCCCACCCCTGCCTCTCTCTCTCTCTTTCTCTCTCTCTCTCTCACACACACACCCCTGCAGAGGACCAGTAGACTGGATTTAAGCACGCTGCCCTCCACTCTGAAGGTTGCAGACGTCTGACCTGTCTTTATGAGGTTGCCTCTTAATGGAAATGACCAGGTTAGGCTTCATTATTGGTGACTTCCCTAATTATATCCAGACAATGGATTATCTGAAAGGAAAATAGAGTATCTATTCAAGCTGAAATTAGGGCTTAAGAATGCAGTATTCTCCAGAGAAATACCCACAAGGCCTTGACATCTTTAAGTTGAAAGAAACTGGGAAATGTCATCTGGGCCACCTTCCTGCTTCCACGCAGAAATTTATCTTAATCATGTAAGACAGATGGTTCCTTAGATAAAGCACTCCAACTTCTAATTAAAAGCCCCCTGCATTCAACCAGCTAGATTGTGGGCCATGGCAAGAACTCCTTCCAGACCCTGGAATTTGGAGCGGTGGCTGATTGGTTGTTTTGATTAAATTCTCAAAGTGGCACAGTGTGGGGAGCCTCCCTCTTTAGGTTTATTCCCCCCCCCAACTCTCAGGGATGATTTAAGTAGTTTTGCCTGGACCCAGGGAGACGAGGGAGAATGGAGCCTGGGGAGAACCCTCTCCATCTGATGTTCCATTTTTAACACGATGATATAGCCCTCTTTTTGGGCTTTCAGCCCAAAGTACTTTTGGAACTCCACATAAAGGAGAGGGATGGTGCGCGGTCTGGCTGAGGGGAGAGGGAGCACACATCTTCCCTCTAGGACAGCTTCTTTTAAGCTATTTTTTGCTTTTGGAGGCCTGGCTACATTGATTACAGCTACAAACCAGGATGTCCACCTGCCCAAATCCTTTGAAAATTGGGCACAGAGTCTCCTGCAAGTCACAGAAGCTGAAAAAACACAGCCGTCCCCGAACAAAAGAGGAAAATGAGGTCAGAAAAGGAAAGTTCACACAGACTCAGTTCTTTTCACTTTGTTGTGCTAGAAATGGGAGGCCGACCACTGTACCAACAAACACGAGATTGTTTTAATGGGAACCCTCGTGAGAAACTGGGAGAAAGCATTGCCAGCTTCAGCCAGGCCGAAACCTCACCCGGGCGCACGCTTGTCAGCCTGCGGGAGAAGAGAGCCGATGGTCAAGGAGAGAGGAGGGAACTGGTCGCCCACATGCGACCCTCCCCTCTCGGTTATAGATTATATGCCTTTGAAAAATGTTCTTTTCCTCTTCTCACACATTCTGTAAGACCCAATGAGCCAAAAATGTTACTGATGGATTCCTTCAATTCCAGACCTCAGCTTGCTAAACTGGCTCTGTGGCAACTGGAACTGCTGTTTGGCATCTGGATCAGATCGTTGGCTGTCATCAGTTCAGCATCTCCTGCCGTGAGCGGTCAGGGCAGGGCAGGCCCAGTGTGCAGGAAGAGGGCGAGGGTCTCTGACGAGCATCTACTCTCTGCAAGGACAGGGCTGGCTGCCACTGCCTGCAGAAGACCCAGTAGGGGGAGTGACTCTCCCTTCCCCAGTGCTCACAGGCCAACAGCACAGGGAGGAGGATTTATTTCATAGAAATCCGCTGCGAGAATGTTGGAATGTGCCACTCTCCCTTCCCTGCTCATTTCCCAGGCAGTCAAGCACGAGCCCAAAGGATTAGGAGAGTCCTGCCCTTCCAGCAAAACCTGCCTCTTCACTCCCCCTACCCTCTGCTCCCCTGGAGCAGACCTACCCGAGCAGACTGGGAATGCTCTTCTGGAAAATCCGTGAGGGTCTTCTGCGGGTTCACTTAAAATCCTGGTTTTAGGCAGACGTGTTGTCTTTAAAATCTCTGCTGGGTGGTAAATTCACGAGCCTTCCGGTGGAAGCGAGAGAGCACGGCTCCCTCGTGCTGAGTCACAGCCTACCGTCAGGTAGGAAGCCCTGCCGTGGAGCAGGCACACGCTCATGCCAGACAGGGCTGCCTCTGGGGAGCAGTCTTTGGGGAGAAGTTATGGCCCCCTCGTTAGATTATTTTCAGGAAAACTCTGAACCACGGCAGGGGTTCCGTCCATACTCCCATTGGTGCATAGTCTTCCTTCCTCTGGGCCCACTGGTCTAGAGCTGCCAGTGGGTTGGGACATGCAGGAGGGAGAGAGGGCCTGTGTGCTGGACCCTGTCTTCTGCTGCACTGCACAGCCTGCAGGGGACCTGGTAATGACCTATCGGTTGAATTCCCCAAAGCATCAGCTGTATGGAGCACCCTGTTCCACTGAGAACCAGCTGGCTCTATGAACACTTAGTCTCCCAGAGGCCAGCTATGGAGCACAATCCAGGAGGCAGACCCCTTCCTGGGTGGGACATCAGTGTCCTGACAGGTTTTGACAGGGTTTATGGCTCGGTCTTGACCAGCCAGAGAGCTCGAGTCCCCATTCCACTCCCTGGAAACCCTACAGTGGGCAGGGGGGCACAGAGTCTCTCACATTGCCACTTGATGATGTGTTCTTTCCCCTGGTCCTTCTGACGTCCCCCCGACAGGGTGCAGGCTGCACTGCCCTTGTGGTGGCTGTGGTGGCCCGAAAGCTGGAACTCACCAAAGCGGAGAAGCATGTTCACAACTTCATGATGGACACTCAGCTCACCAAACGGGTAAGATGTCACACATCCACGTCTTAATGCGGGCCTTCAGACCAAGGTGGAAGCCAGTCAGAAAGAAAATAGTCCCACGGTTTGGATTAGGGCCACGCTTTTAAACAGAGTGTTGGGGGAGCCCCGACATAGGCAAACAGCCTGCACAGAACGGACACAGCGTCTTAGCACATCAGGCTCCTATTAAATCACTGTGCATGGTTCAGGCAACCAAATAATTTTCCTGATAATTAAATCAATAGCATACAATAGTATAACCCACCCACTTGCCTAATGGTACCAAATAAATTACCCAGCATGAGGCGATGTTTTTGTTTTTGCTCAAATCTTTTCATGATTCTCATCAGGAAGGGCAGTAGAGAGTCTTAGAACTATATTGGAAATGTATCTAAATCTAATCATTTAAAACAATCATTCCAGTAGAGCCCACATTCCTAAATTATGTTGTTCATCAAAACGTCATCATCCAATTTTCCCCTTTTGAGTGTTCTGGGTAATGTTTCTCACTTGTACCCTTATGACAGTGGTTAAGGAGGATGAAAAGCTGAAAATATGCAGGGATGGGGAGATCGCTGAGCTGCTGAAAGTCTGACACCCCACTGAATTGTTAGAGGAGAAAAGGCCCATTTAGAAGAGACAGAAACGAGCCTTGCAGGATAGCAGCAAGCCAAATGAGCAAGGCAGGAGCTGTTTATTTAATGACAGCTTTTATGGAAAATTCTTTAGAACTACAGCCTGAAGGAAGGTCAGTAGTCTGATTTCCTGCAAGACTCTCCTCTTTCTGAGACGAGACAGACTCAGAGCCTGGGGCTGGGGTCTCAGCCTCCTTGGTAAGTCGTTTGCATTTAGGACTAAAGTGGGTTAAGGGATCCATGAGCAACCAGACATTTTGATTTGGGTTTTTGAAAGCTAGAGAAAATATTCAGTGATTAATGTTGCAAGCAGTAAAAATGTGTTAGAAATAGAGACAAAAGCAGGAAGAGAGAACAAAAAGGGAGAGAGAGAGAATGACAGAGAGCGGCGAGCGAGCTCCTAGGGAAGGCAGTGGGAGAATGTGCAGTTGCCAGGGCTCTCCAGTTTCTCGCAGAATTATTTATGGTGTTTGATTGTTTGGTCTTTGATTACATTTATTGGATTCTTTAAAGAGCCTCCACAGATGTTAAAAGGAACGTGTACAGGGAAATATTCTTATGTTGTTGACACACAAATGGTTGTACTTGGTATATCATGGCCCTGAGCTATCGGCTGTACCCCCAAAAGCCACGATTTACAGCATCAAGATGACAGCAATTAAAGGCTGTCACCATGGTCGGGGCTGCCAGGGAACCCGGCAACTCGGCCACTCTCCTTCAGCCTCTTTTAATGCTCGTGCAAAAGCCATGCTGGTATTGAGGAAATTACTAGAGTCGTTGGAACATCTAAATGCAAATATTCTTGCATCTATTACCTCGAAGCAATTTAGTGATGTTTGGCTGAATGGAAACTCCATGCCGGAGTGAGGGGAGAGAGAATTTTTTGGCCTCCCAAACCTCAGAAGCTGTTTACCAAGAGCAGAGACATTACCAGTCTCTTGTTTATTGTGGTTTGCTTGTTTAACCCAAGTGTGTTCTTTGTATTTCGTGTCATTCCTTTGTCCTCCCCATTTTACACCCAGTAAATCAGATGCTCGAGGAAAAGAAAGCTGAGGGAAAGCCAGCTCCCTCATCTGCCAGGAAAATAAACAATTTTTCTGCAATATAATTGTAGAAGAAGATGAGATTGTGCTTGCTAATTTTAATCTTTCAAAAATGATTCTCTAAAATCCTCCTCAAGTCCACTTACTTTTTGAAAAGTAGGACTGAAAATCAAATCAACAAATATTTATTGCTTACCCATGAATGCAAGTTACCTTTTTAATCGGGTAACATTTTGCTTCTCTGAGAACACTTAAATCCATTGAAATGTCCCTTTACTGTCTAATATCTTTTCCCAGAGACATAAACAACCTAAAAGGGATGGTTTTTACAGAAAGTCAATTTTCAAAGCTGCCAAGACTGGGACTTCCACAGGTTCTTTTACATAACCTTCATTGAAATGAAACTGGATGCATAGCCTGCTCTGGTTCGAGCTCACTTTGACCTGCTCACCTGAGAAGCCCACCTTTATTCTCTGGGCATGCCTAGTCTGTCTTCTGTCCTCTCCAGATGGCCCATCGTGTCCAGCTGGTGTGGCTGATGGGTCAACGAGATGCTAATCTCAGTCTATTCATAAGATCTCAGTGAATTCTTGGGGAAAGATTATGCCCATTGCGGCTTAATTGCAAACCTCTTCGGAGCGCACAATTAGCAGATTGAACGGCTAAAAGCAATCTCTTACCAGTGTGTGCAACCTTGATTCTCCAAACACCTGAGCAAAAAGCAAAAAGGAATTGTAGCCTATTAGAGCATAAAATACTCAAAGTGTTCTAGTGTTTATTCGTCCTACCTGCAGCCCAGCCTTTGTCATTAGAGCCAGTACTATTTCTGTCCATTCGTGCAGAGGGAAGAGGGTCTGGCTGAGAACTCAGTCTCTGGTTTTCCTGGGCCCCATGGTTTGTTGTCTTTCACCTGTAGAACTTACCAACCCTGGTGGCAACGTCACTTCTGTGTTTAATGTGATCGGATCTTCCCGCACTGACTTTGCAGCGTCACTGCCATTATTATTCTATAATTATAACTTACTGCTAGCCTCTGGGCTGCTAGATAATATACGAGTAAATGACGTACAGAGCAACTGTAAAGAAGATACTAGAGCCCCATCTCTCCTGCACCCCAGTGCTCCAAGGCCCCATCTTTCTGTTTTATGTAACTAAACACATCCACCACGGAGATCACTCCCTGGGTGCCACACCCTGTGTTCTGGGGACACCAAGACGGGTAAGAGGTGGTCCTTGCCCTCACGCGTAACCTCTGGTGGCTGACTGCCCTCAGAGAGCACGCCCCTTTATAAAAGGCGGGGCGGGCGGCCATGGACACACGTGGCTTAAGATGTACCGTGGACAGGAGATTTCTGTTGGTGGCTCGTGGGAGCGAAACCTTCAGACAGCACAACGGGTGTGTGCACCTGGCTCAGGATCGTCTCTCCTCCTTGCTGCAGGGGTTTCTTGCCACAAATACCTCATCTAAGTACACTTCCCCATGAAATCAATGAGTAAGACCGAAACCAAACCCATAGCTTCCCTAAACTAGTTCTTTCTCCAAACTTCCCTGGTCTGCTAATGACATCGCTGTCCTTCCAGTCTCCAGGCCGGAAGACGTAGCACCATTTCTGACTCCCCTATGCCCTGGACCCCTGGGTCCGAGCAGTTTCTGAGCCTGATTCGACCGTGCGGTGGCTATTCACGCATGCCGGCCTCTCCAGGGCCTCTGCCCCGCCATACTTAAAGCTGCTGTCTTCTCAGCCTTGCCCCATCAAAACAGCTAGCTGCCTGCTCTCCTCACCTGGGCCCCCCTCACCCCCGTCTTTCTGCACTTTGCTTCCCCATGGATGGCCTTAGACTCTAACACTTAGCTCTAATCATATCACACCCCCCTTTACGTAGCGCCCCCTGCAGTACCTCCCCCATGATGCCAAAGAAAACCTTCCTTTAATTAGGAGCATATGTCGAAGTTGTATCATACTTCTGCTAGAAGAAAAAATTTTTTTCAGCAGGTTAATTCAAAGATTACTCTCAGGAGGGGTATTTTATAGGAGAAAACGTGGTCCTTGTTATGCCAGCCAGACAGAGAAAGTCTGGCTAAGGGACACGAGACTGCTGACCAGTGGCTGGCCCCCTTCTCCCACGCTGTGTGTGATGGACACCTTCAGTCACGGGTCTGAAGACAGGGCTGGCCTGCAGGTTCTCTGACAGTGACGTTAGTCAGCTACTCTAGATTCAACCTGTGTAACTCCTTGAATTTACAGTCATGAGCCACACGACGATGGACCATGTGTGCCACGATGGCCCCCTAAGATTGTAACGGAGCTGAAAATTCCTGTTGCCTGGTGATTTGTTTTACAGTTGCCTACAGTATTCAGTACAGTAACATGCTGTGCAGATCTGTAGCCTAGGAGCAATAGGCTGTACCTCATAGCCTAGGTGTGGAGTAGGCTACACCATCAGATTTGTGTAAGTCTACTCTATGATGTCTGCGTGATGGCAAAATCACCTCGTGATGCATTTCTCAGAACATATCCCCATTCTTAAGCAACACATGACTATATATTTAAGTCACACCTACAGGCTGGGCCTGATCTGGCTTCTTTCTTTCCCCCTCTCCAACATCTAGGCGTAACATTTTTCCCTGGGAAGGGTTCCTGGCAGCATAATGGGCATACTAATGATTTCTTCCTTGGGGGGTCCACTAATGGGTTTCCTGGAATTACTTTCCCAGGGCTCCTGGGGCTGCTGGAGGCGTGGGGTGCCCAAGAAGGGTGCTCCTTTCTCCACCTTGTACCCCTCCCCCGAATGTTCCTCCTGCAACCAACAGCCCCGCTGTAACACCAAGTGGCAGGTTCCCTTGGCAGGGAGGTGGCCAGAGCAAGCCATTGACATGGGATGCTATGGCCAAGAGCTCGGGGAACAGATTTCTGTGTTCTGTTGTATGTTTTTCTTTTGTTGGGAGTTGGGGAGATGCAAGGGAAAGAAGCTGACGTTTACAGGGGGTGGGGAGAGGAGAACATTAATAAAGATACCAAGAACTGAGGCCCACTGCCTCCAGGCTCCGGGCTAAGTGTTGTAAGTGTATTCTCATTTAATCAACACAGTAATCCCATTTCACAGATCAGGAGCACTTGCGTCACTCTCTAGCCCTGTACCCTGCTTTGTTTTTTTTTAAGCACTTATTACCTGATACTATATTACAAACTGCTTACTGTCTCCTTCACAAGATTATAGGTTCCATGAATGGAGGGGAATGTTATTGGTTTGTTCATCTCAGTGTTGTCACTTCCTAGAACAGTGTCCCATGGTAGGTGCTCATTTAATGTTCCTCGAGTGGATGAATAAGGAAAGTGAGTGTCAGAGGGTTCAGTAATGGGTCAAAGGTCCACCTCATAATTCCATCTACTTGTCAGGTTTTTCCGAGGGTTAATGAAACAATGCAGACATAAGTGTTTAGCACGAGCCTGGCACATAATAAGCGCTCTGTAATTGTTACCTGTCACTATTACTTGCAGGATCTTGGTTAGACCACTTTCCTTCCCAGGCCCATTAATCTTAGAACCTTCCTAAAGTACATAGGTCACAGAGCCCATTCTCTGGCTCCAATCAGAGCGAAAGCAATTTTTTTTTTTTTTTTTGGTAGAGTTTGTGGACCCACAGAAAATAATCAGCCCATATGCTTTTGGGTTTTGGAGGCAGGACAGTGGGCCTTCCATGCACAAAGGGTCCTCTCCTAACCATCCCAAAACCCATCCCATCATGGCGAGCCTTGCGCAATACGTCCCAGTTTGCTGCTTCCATCTCAAGCCCTGCCCCCATTACCCCTGCGCCCTGGGAGCATCTTTTCGCCCTGGTGCCCCTGCCCACCGGGAGAGCTCAGAGGGTAGCCAAGCCCCCATCAGGGAAGGGTGCATGAAGCCCTTTGGAGGTTCAGCAGATCCAAGGAGAGGCGCACGACCTTCACCTGCTCCCCATCCCAACAATGCTCGAAGCAATCAGCCAGGTGAATTCGAGGCAGACCCTGGCCATGAGAGCATTTACTGTCCACCTGGGAAAGCACAATGCAGTTAAAAGCCTATTTGTTTTTCTCTTGCAGATATTGATCTACTTAGCTTTGTGCCAGGCTGTTTGCTGGCAATTAATTTCAGAGTCAGCACAAGAGCTTGCAGTTAACATCACTCTCCCGAATGCGCAGGGGCCTCCCGTTCAAACCCATAAAGATGATGTGACTGCCTCTCTCAGCTACGCGGGCTGTGCTGTGCATTCAGTATCTTACATTTGGGCTGAAGACAAGTGCAGGACCTGGACTCCGTGTTCTGTCACGTTGCTAAGTGAGGGCCATGATGATTTTTAAAAAAATTCTAATGTCCTTTCCAATCCCTTGATCCTGGAAAACAGGAAATGATTTCGCGTAAAGATGAAATCTACTCAGGTCTTTCCTTCAGACCACATGAAAACCTTATGCTCTTCCTGGACCCGGCTCTTGTTTTGACTTTGCCATTAGCTAGCTGTGTGATTCTGGCACTCACACCCCATTTCTAAAGCGGTTTCCTGAGACTTGAAATGGGAGGTTTGAGCCAGATGATGATAATTAATACATACAAGGTGCTTTACATTTTACATAGCACTCAGACACACATTGACTCGGTTCGCCATTTCTGGTCTTGGTCTGTGTCTCAGTTTGTTCATCTGTAAAATACGGGTACTATTAGTACCTGCCCAAGAAGGTTGTTGTGAGGATTAATTGAGCATATACCTGTGAACTGCTCAGACCTGTGCCTGGCACCTGCTGAATGTTAGCTGTTGCCCTCAGCACCATCCATGCCATCTTCACTGGCTCATTTGGGCCTCATAGCAACCCTTAAGGTAAGGATTTATTTTTCCCATTTTATAGATAATTAAGCATTTGCTCCTAAACTGCTTAATAATTGGCAGAACAGGGATTCACCTGAAGGCTTTTGCAATTTCTTTGAGGCTTTCCTTGGAGGCTAAGTGCCTGGGGAAACTTAGGAAATGATGTGTCAAATTGTCCCCTCTCACTACAAAAGGACAGCAGTGATATGTGCTCTGCGGAGAGAAAAGCTTCCCTTGATGTCACCTCTTCGGCCAGGAGGCCACTGTCCACTCCAGCCCCTGAGCAGAAGCCCACAACCGCTCTCTTCTCTGCCTTCCCCTCCCCTCCTGGGCACCCACCATCTCCAGCTTCTACTCGCTTCCACCTGCTTCCTTTCAGGCAAGAAAGTACCAGAGGCGGGCAATTAAGTCATTTTAAAGTAGATTTTCACAGTAGATTTTTACTGAACAAAAAAGCAATATTTATGTCCCTTAGACATTTCTGAGAAGACTTAGCTGTTCTTTTAAAAACATCACTTCAGCGCCAATGAAAAATATAATCCAGCCTTAGTAATAAATTTTTAAAACATACACACACAAAAGTTATCAGCCTGCAAAACAATGTTTCTTTGCCTTCCCACACGTCTTAGTATTTTAACAACGTCCCATCTGTTGATGTCGGCCTGAAGAAGCAGGTCTATATTCTCCAATTTTATTAAAACCCTTTCTGGCTGGTGGCCTGATTTCCACGAGGCTGGCCTGCGTACTTCCGGGCCCCGGGCCTGTGGCCCCGTGCCAGTTTGCATGGCTGACAGAAATGGGGATGGTTAATCAAAAATCTGTTTAGCTTGTGCTTAATAAGGAATGTTTTCTCTTGCTCTTGGTACTAATTGCTGAAGATGTCTGTGTTTGGATTAAAACTTTGTCCCCTGCCATCTGGATGTCATTGATATGTCTCGGCTCAGTCGTGAGCCTGGTGATATCAGTGGTTTCCATGTCAACAGATGACAGCGTCATATGTTGAAACGTGTGATTGCAGTGCGCAGCCAAAGAGCCAGCCTTGGGAAAGAGGCGGCTCCGGTTTCACACCTAAATATCTTCACTGATTTTCAGGCATTGCTTTGAAATTATTTCCATTTTGTGCCAATTACATTTACATGTAAAATTGCAGTGTACGCGTTTTTGGCCATTTGGGAAAGGAAACAATGGACTTGTTGATACCTATAGTTCCAATCGGTGGGAAAGACATTTTCTCAAAGAGGCCTTTTTAAATCTCCAGCTGATGGGAAATCTGTTCATTCTCTGAATCCAAGGAATGTACCATATATATTAAATGGAAGTCTCAGGTAGAGTGTGGAAGTCTGCATGTGAGGCAACAATGGCATATATTTAACTATTCAAAGGGTACCCTGGGCCTCAAGGTCTTGCTAATGCAGCCTGTCTAAATATAGCCTCAGCAACAGCAGTCAAGAGGCAGCACCGAAATAATTAAGGAAAAAAAAAAAAACACCCCTCAACTTTGAGCTGTGGTCTACAGTGTCAAGTACAGGATTAATAAGAGATGAATTTTAATCACTTTTCTAAAAAAGTTCTGTAATTTTGATTAAGAAAATAGATCACTGCAGAATCATTTCCTTATGAGGTAGACCACAGCAGCAAACACAAAACGTGTATTCTCTGAACCTAGGAAAATGAAGCTGATAGCAGCTGTTTTATTTATTTTCCCTTAGATCAAGAATGCTGCAGCCAACGTCCTTCGGGAAACGTGGCTAATCTATAAACACACAAAGCTGCTAAAGAAGATTGACCACGCCAAAGTCAGGAAACACCAGAGGAAGTTCCTCCAAGCTATCCACCAGTGAGTATGCCAGAGCGCTTCAGCCGTCAGACGAGCAGATTAGGAGTGGCGGGACCCCTCAGCTCTGCCAGGATCTTCTCATATGCTTAGGAGGCACAGAAGAAATCCATTCTGTTCCACGGAACTGGGCTCAAATCAGTCTGTTCATTCACTTTCCTGCACCTGTCACATGCCAGGCATTGGGCAGGCTGCTATGGAAGGTAAAAATTAGAGTAAAAGCCTCTAGGGGTTCACATTCTGTGCGCACACACACACACACACACACACTGCACACATACACACACACACACGCACACGCACCCCATGCATTGCAACTCAAAACAAACTGTGGCTGCTGCTTTCTATGATGGAGGAATTTTTTAAAAGAAAAAAGCATAGTGGAAAAGCAAAGGATGAAAACATTTATTCTGACCTGGAGGTTTGGGAGAACCCTTAAAAGTGGAGAATATGGCATTCGAGGTGGAAGGAACAGCCTAGAAAAAGGCATAGAAACAGGGAAAAGATCTGGGCATGGCAAGGAGACTAAAGTGACTGCAGGTGAGCGGTCACAGAGACAAGAGTTTGCTCTCCTGCCAGCCCCTTATTCTAGTCAGTTGTTGCCCGTATTCAAGGTCCCCAAGCTGGGTTCCAAGTCAGAGGAATGGATCAGGCTGTGGAATCTGCCGGCTGGGCTAACCCTTAACGTGGGCTTGAAGGGCTTGCCTGTTACAACTCTCCCCCACAGACTGAGGCGTGTCAAGATGGAGCAAAGGAAGCTGAGTGACCAAGCCAACACCCTGGTGGACCTTTCCAAGGTGAGTGGCAGCATCTGAAGACATCCTGCAGGGTTCGCAGGTGCCGGCATGCAGACTCCTCCGGCGTACCTGTGAGACCTGGCTGTGTTCACATTGGCCAGTGCAGGGCTAGGAAAGCAAAGAACAATTTCTCCTAGGTTCAGAGTTTTGACATTCCCAACTACCAGTGTGTCTTGTTGTCTTTTAAAAACCTGCCGTTTTTTCTTAAGTTAAACAGCTCAGGTTTGTCTTTGCTTGGAATTAATTAGCTGACCTACTTAAACCTGTGTGTTGTTTTGCGAGCTGTGCGTTGAGGGTCCCCTAGGGACAAGCTCGGGTTTGCACAGGGGTGAAGCACATTAGTGAGGACCCAACAGTGGTGACGGCCATGCTGACCGCCCAGGTCACACCCGAGAAGATACTTCCAGTTTGCAGTTGTGATCGGAAATCCATTTAACTGAATCCTCCGATTCTTGCCATCCAGTTTTTCTGGCCCCAAACTGGTGTGTGGGTGGGTGCATTTCTTTATTTCTCAAGAGGCAGGTAGCCCGCAATGAACGTGAAGATACCGACAAAGACAGCCCTCCTTAGAGAACCCTGGGGCTTGAGGCTTGGCTTCACACTGCCAGTCTGTGTTCCCGTGCTGAGCTGCCACAAATGCCGTAAAGAAACTTGCTCCTCCTGCACGTCACCCAAGTGAGAGAACCAAAGGCTGCACTGTTGGCAGAGCTGAGAATAGGCGCCCCTGAAGACAGGGCTTTCCCCTCCGCAGCCCCCTCTCCTTGTCGCCTCTTGATAGAAATTATGTATCAAGTGTACAGCCAGGGCCAGGCTGACAGAACATTCCAGCAAATGTCAATTATCATAATGGAAAATGTTCTCTGGGTCAGCAAGAGAAACTCCCTCTGGCAGATTAAACGTCCTTTGAAAAGAGGGTGCAATCAGAGAAATTACTGGTTGTGGGGCCACGTACAGGCACCCTGCACAATACAGGGATCAAGCCAAAGAAAGGGCCTCCCAAGCCCCTGAGGACTGCAGTCAGGGAATAATTGGCTTGGCACAGTTAGGTGGAAGCCCACGGGCCCGTGTGCCACGGAGGAGGTGCTCAGGTGGAGGGCAGGGTTCCTGCAGGCCTGGGCGTGGGCAGGACGTGAATGGAACGTGAGCGCACAGGGGAGAGCTCCTGGGGTCTCGGGTGTGCTGGTTAATACTCTTGGGTTCCAATATCAGAAACCCATGGGACCAAGGTTTAAAAATGAAGGAATTTATTCTAAGGATATTAGGGAGTCTCATTCTAGGCAGAACCTCAAAGCGGGCATGTGGTCGGACGTCAGGAAGGAGCTGACTAGATAGAACCGGGCCTGGGAGCCCTCACGACCCAGAAGGTATTCTCTCGCTGTCTCCTCTTCTCCAGCTGTTCAAGCGCCTGGTTCAATCCTCTCTTTCCTTCCTCCCTCTCTTTCTCGCTCCCTCTCCCCACCGACAGACACACGTCCTGTCTCCAAGGCAGACTATGACAGGCCTCAGTCCTGAGAGTATGTGTTACAGTCTTAGCCACAGGGAATTGGCCTCCTGTTGGCCTTAATTCCAAATTCTCAGAAGAGATGAGTTGATTGGCCACGGTGGGCCATGTGTCCACCCCTGGGCCAATCAGCTGTGGCAGAGTTCACCTCCTCTGTGTGAGGTGACCGTCCTCTGTGTCACCTTCACAACTGTGTGTCAGAGTTCACCTCCTCCCCAGATCTCACGCCAGGGGAGATCTGACCCCAGGAAGAGGGTCAAATAGAGCATACATGGCTAGGGGCCCAGCTTATAAGCTTCAGAAATGGCCCATGAGATGCCCCGGGATGTGTCTCCTATGAGTAGCAATGTTTCCTGTCCCACCTCTTATCCAGCAGGACACACTGTGACTGATATTCCCTGGGGACATCAGCAAACCTGACTTTCAAGGCTGCATTTCAGCAATGCCACCCATAGCCTGTCAGAGAGATGAGGCCCAGCAGAGAAGACTGGGTGAAGCAGAAACTGCAGTTTGGAAAGACACTCTTGCGAATGGGGCGGGGGATCTAAGCCATAAGTCACCTGGGAGCGACTTTCTTCCAGGTAAAGAAAGAATGTGCCTGAGAGACAGTAGGGAAGGTCCTTCAGAGCCCAGTGGGGGACATGGCGTGAGATCTGGGGACAAGGTAAACTCTGACATTCGTCCAGTCTTTGTCTTTTCCTCCCAGGAGACTCCTGGCAGCAGCTCAGTGTACTTCACAGGTCCACATCCCCCTGGCATCCTGTCACCAAGCAACAGGGGAGACGATAATGCCATGCCCCCTCCCTTTTCTTTCCCTGTGCTTCCCCCTCCCAGCCCACCACCCTCCCACCCCTGCCCTTGGGTCCTCTCTAGATTAAGAATATGGCACGTGGCCTCCAGATATTATTTTCTGTGTTGAATCTTATAGGGTGACAGCTAGGGACGCTTGGTCTCTTTTCCTGAGTGCTTCAATTTCTTCAATTGAAATGTAAAAATAATTCCTACCATCTGAGGCTCAGGTGATCAAATAAGATAATATCTGTGAAAATGCTTTGTAAACTATAAAGGTTTTGTAAATGGTAGTTCTGATTATGAATATAGATGAGGAAACCAAGATCCAAGGGAACAAAGTGACCATCCCAAGGTTAGCAGTTGGCAAGGACCAGCCCTGGGCCACAACGCAGGGGCTGGACACTGGTCTAGAGCTCACCAGGGTGCCCCTGCAGGCAAATAGATTTGTGATTTTGTACATTCTGGGAAGAACATGCGCCTTGAGGAGGTTCTGTGAGTGTTAAGGAAGGAAGCACTTTCCCTTCTAAAGTGCCCTCTCTGAGGGGACCGTCTTCTGCCTCCTCCACGCCTCCTCCTCAGGCTGCCCCAGTGAGTCTCCCTGTAGGTGTGGAGTCCCTGGGGAGGTGTCACTACACTTTCAGTCCCTCCTTCCCTCCTCTCCACGCCAGCTTCTCAAATTTTGCCACCTTCCATTCCTCTTTTTTTTTTCCCTCTCACCTGATTTCCTGCTCCTTTGGCCCCTGAGGCACAGTGGTTTCCACGGCTTCCTGGAGTAACTTGAAATTTCAGGTGAAAGAGGATCAGGGTGTCACTGGAAGATAACCAGAAGCCCAAAGAGCCACAATGTCTCAGGGGGTGACCCAGCAACCACCAACCTGGCCCTCTGCATTCCTGAATACCTGGGAGTGTGAAGATTCCTGTGACACCCCACCCCCAACCCCGGGTCTGAGATACAGAGCCAGGGTGGCATTTGTTAATCTGCTGGGAGGAATGTGGCCATCGCATAGACCAGGACTCTGCAGAGCATCAGGGGGCCCTGTGAGCCGGGGTTGAGTGCAGGAGGGGGACTGCACTCAGGGGAGTCCCCACAGGACACCTGCCCCGAGTGAGGGGAGCAGGATGGGTCAGAGGGAGAGAATGAACCCTGCGTGTCAGCAAAGAGCTCAGCTGGGTGGAACAGCACTTTTGGGATGTCCCAAAGTGAGGAGTTGTGGACCAGGCAGGGCAAGGGCCACACCTCAGCGAGGCAGCTCCCTTTGTTAATGACATGTCGCATTCTGACCGCCGTGTTGAAATGGGAGGTGGGGCATGCCCCATAAGTCATAACTATGTGTCATTATTAACTCCAATTTTATCAAGAAACTGAGGTTGAGAGGGGTCGGGTGGCCTGACAGAGGGCACATTGTTAGTGAGCTGCACATTTGGACTTGAACCTGGCCTACTAACTATAAATCTATCACGCTGTCCATTCTCCATGGTGTCTTCTCTTGAATTATTAGATGCCAGTAGCCATGTGAGTTGAGAGGTCAGGTCCCTGTAAGAACATGAAGACAGTTTAAAGACTCACTCTATTTAAGAAAAAAGGGCCGTTTCTTTTCCTTTATACATATTTTCTCCTAAAGTGTTACAATTAAAACTCATTACTTTTGTAATAAGAAAAAAAATGTGCCACCTCAGCCCACCCCCCATCTCCGGGAAAATAAACCGTTCCGTTTCCTTGGCCAGATCAGACCTGGCTGGCGTGGAAGGTGCTCCTGTTGAGACGGGGAGGGTGTTTCATTCTAGTGCGGATACCTGCGTGATGACCTGCTGTCTCCCTGTCTCTCAGCGCTCTCTCTCTCTCTGCACAGATGCAGAATGTCATGTACGACTTAATCACAGAACTCAATGATCGGAGTGAAGACCTGGAGAAGCAGATTGGCAGCCTGGAGTCCAAGCTGGAGCATCTCACCGCCAGCTTCAACTCCCTGCCGCTGCTCATCGCCGACACCCTGCGCCAGCAGCAGCAGCAGCTCCTGTCCGCCATCCTCGAGGCCCGGGGCGTCAGCGTGGCCGTGGGCACCACCCACACCCCGCTCTCCGATAGCCCGATTGGGGTCAGCTCCACCTCCTTCCCGACCCCGTACACAAGTTCAAGCAGTTGCTAAATAAAACTCCCCACTCCAGAAGCGTTACCCGTAGGTCTTAAGATGCAAATCAACTCTCCTGGTCGCTTTGCCATCGAGAAACTCTCAGACCAGGGAACAGAAAGAAGAGAGACCGAGCTAATTAACTAACTCATGTTCATTCAGCGTGCTTAGTTCGATATGCCTTGAAACCAGAAATCTAATCTCTGTTTAGGTGCCTCTACTTGGGAGCGGGAAGAGGAGATGACAGGAAGCGACGCCTCTGGCAGGGCCCTTGCTGCAGAGTTGGTGGAGAACAGAAATCCACGCTCAATCTCAGGTCTTCACGTGGGGGGTTGGGGGGCAGGTGCACTGAAGTAGCCAACAGTGAAGCCAGCCCCGAAGACGGGCCTGCGGGGATGGGGGGGTCGTGCCAGGCTTGGGGGATGGGTTCCTCACCACTGGGGTCCTCGAGCACACCTCTCTCCTTTCCTTTTGTCTAAGGAAGGCTTCTGGGTGACAAAAGTAAAAGAGAGCTGCCCACAACTTGCCAAAACAGACATACCCAATTTAGACTGAAAAAAAAACCCACAGACAAACAAAAAGCCAGATTTTCCATCCAATATTAATACCCATATAAACCTCTGTGTTTGCAAGCACGTGCATGTACACACACGTACACATCCCACATTCAATCCAGATCCTTTCTTGTTTGAGCTTAACCCAAATAAAAAGGGACCTGGTACCTCACCCTGCACACAGTAGGCATCCTCTGAATGTGTCCAGTTGGTTTGAATCTGAATGTGGGATGCTTTCAGTTCAGGTAGTTAACATCGGCCACATCCTGAGCTTCACTGAAGATGCAGGTCCCTTCAAACACCATGCAGGTTGCTTTGTCCCGGATGTGCACCATGCTTGATTTCAGATGGATGCCAGGCCAAAATTATTGGCATTCTGGAGGGGTAAGCAGGCTTCTAAAAACAACACAAACAACAACAAAACAGCTTCTGCAGAGTTTTCTTCTTACATCCGAACAAGCTGTGTTTCGATGGACCAAATGACCAGGTGTATGTGTTGCGGGGAGGGGACAGGGGATCGTGCAGGTGTGTGCACGTGCACAGACAAGGGCAACCCAGTAACACCTTAGTCAATAGAAGTATGGTTTGGGGATTCACTGAGCTGTATTTAGGCAGCAGCAGGTTTCGAGCCCCAGACGTTAGGAGTGCAAGAAGGGTCAAGTGCCTCACCTGCGAGCTGCTGAGCTGAGAGCAGGAGTGATGGAGAGTGGCCCATGTAGTCCCTTCTACCTGACCTGAAGTCACCTCAAAATGAAATATTATGAGAATAAAGGGAGTCCTTAGGGAACCTGGTAGGTAAGGTAAGAGGACATAGATTTGTCAGTAGCCTGTTCCTACTGTACCATGTTAATCTTGGTGCAAAAACTATTCTAATACATCTCAAACTCCAAGAGACTTCAGAAACATCAAGGTCCAGTGCAGTGTCAGGCACTGAAAAATTTCTTCATTGCTCCATAATCTGACCACACACAACATTTGTGATGTGCAAACCATCATGTTGTTCATCATTTTTCTCATTCCGAGGTCTTTGATTTCTGCTTGTGGGAAATTAAATGATACTGTATGGAATATTTCATCTGTTTAAGATAAAAGAAAAGGGTTTTTGCATACGGTTGTCATTTTGGATTTAGCTTTGTAAGAAGACATCATCACCATTCTGAAGGCGGGAACTTGCTGTGGAGATTTTTCTTCTGCAGCACAGAGTCTTGTCTTCTAAGGATAATGGAATCACTGGACAGCAAAAGGTAGACAATCTAGAACGAAGGCCACTCTTTCGAGAAGATCTGGTCTCTCGCTAAACCTCTTCTTTTTGTCCCTTGCTATTGCTGCTGTTCCTTTAATGCTCTATCTTCCTAATGGTTTGTCTTGATAACTCCTTTGAGCATTTTCATTAGTTGTTTTCCATACCAGAGATGCCACACCTGCTGTTGGCTTTTTATTTTTTTACTTGTTCTTTTAACTACTGATTATCTGAAAGATCCAGCCCCCCCCCCTTTTTAATGTCCCAAGAACGGTGCTCCTGTAGTGACAGTTCAGCTGAACATGTAAGCGAATGTATAAACGGATGAAATAACCATGCAGTTTCTTTGTGGCATTAGTTCCATTTCACAAAGTGGAGACCACTGATGGGTCAACCTGAGTGTGCCAATCCTGATCATTTAACCTACAGCCCTCCACTGTTAATTCCAATTCGCCCCTTTCATTCTGCTGTAACCCTGGGATGCGTGCGTGTGGGCGTGGCTGTGTGCACACATGGGGATTTAGTCTCAATTTCAAATAAACGACATGCAAGATTCCACCACCACTCCTCCTGCCCAAAAGTGTGCACAGACTCCGATTTATCCATTGTGGTCTGTGGATAAGTCTTCTTTAACCCATCATTGATGCTCTTGCTTAGGTAAACCCCAAAGACCAAGCTAGCAACACTAGTCAAGGGAGTGGTTGGAATTATTTCCGGTAGCAGTAGCCACTGGCATCCTAGAAACACATAGCATGACTTGACCTATTGGTAGTGCAATAGCTGTATGTGGTTTTTATCCTTGACAAAAGAATACTTATTCTCCCCCAAAATAAGTGAACTAATCTGCATGTTGATCCCACAATGGCAAATGGAAGGCTACTTCTCTGTACTAGTATTTCAGCTTTATGTGGGGAAGTTACCCATTCTTCTGCAAGTACAATCAACCGTTGATGACTTAGGTATTGATTATCCTGGGTGTAGCTCACCCACGTGTTCTTCCTACATCTTTTGGTTAATTCCACTGCTCCTGAGCATCACAGTCAGATGGGAAAAGGGGGCAGGTGGATTCTCCTGCCATGCCTTCTTGTACCTAATTTTCAAGTTTGGTAGTGGAGGAGGTTTAATTATCTATTCAAGAGTTGGCTTTATGTAAAAACTATTAATTATGGTAACCTCACTCCAATACTAAACTAATTGAGTTATGCCCGGAAGGTTGACCCAATGGCAGAGCCCCTACTATAATCTTTCTGAAAACTTAGTGACAGGTAAAAGCACTCTAATATTCCCTAAAATATCTAGACACTTGAATTAGAAACACAGAGCCACCCCCTCAGCGCTCAAGCCATATTATAGCTTCAAGTACTGTAAAGTCAGGGATGTACTGTGATACTTTAAGACCACTAATCTCAGTGGAATTTCAGGACATAGCATCAGTTGGTAAATTATACCAGACTAGGGGCTAACTCCTCCTTAGATTGAAGTCCAAATAAAAATCTGCACCTTGGGATCAAAGGCCACATGTGTGTGATCGTCATCAACAAATTGCCATAAAGTGTCTATGAACTGCTCTTGCCATATTCATAATATGTACTTCATGATGTCACGTCTCTAGAAATGCTTATACAATCCAAAATAACAAAAGGGGGAGGCCCTGATTCGCTGCTGATGGTCTGACCTCAGCAGGCACCAGTGGTCTAACAGCAATCTTGTAAATTAGGAGATGTAGAAAATGGATGTGAAAGGACTTTCACATGGATGGATGTGAAGCACTTTAAATTCTAAAGTGCTGAGCATGTGCAAGCTATTGTTATTCTTAAAGGCCAAGAAGGAACAGCATTGAAGAAAACTTATTTTCCTATATTGGGGGATTTCCCCCTTAAATTTTCAGTAATTTTCTTGTGAATAAACAATCATGGAAAAGAAGAAAACTAGTGATACTAGTTTAAAATCAGAATAAATAAAAATTAAAACTGGATCCACATCTTTGGCCAATTACCTTATAATTCAGTTTCTCTGTACTTAAAAGTTAACATAATAGTCAATATTCTCAAGTACAAAATATTCAATAGAGAAAAAAAGGAAATCAGTATTGTCATCAACAGCAGCCCAGACTGACTCTATCTAGTCCGCACTTTGATGTTGCACTTGAATGCAGTCAATAGTTGCCAAAATGTAATTGCTACATATCAAATAGGTAGTGAAATCAGTAGGGAGAAATACGGGACTAGCAAATAGTTCCAGAACCTTCCTCCTCCTCAAGAGTGTAACTCGACAAACTGCACCCCAAATTAAGAATCAGTATTTCATCCCAGAACAAATGGTGTTGCTACCGTCACAGTACCACATCTGAGATACTGTAAAGTCATTGCACTACCAGTAGGTTATTATTTTTAAGTGACTACTTGTAAATCCTAAAATACATCCCTTCTCTGAAAATTTCTGGAAGCAGATTAAGGCTCTGTTAGTTGTCATTTTGCTGTCCTATTGACTCTGCAGTGTTTGATTTCAGTACCCTAGACAGCTATCTGGTGGTTTCCTGGTAGGCGTGGAACAGCCCCTTCTCTCCCCCTGCAGTCAGTGGGCTTGGTGACGCCCTGGACAGTCTCCCTTCCTTCTCTATTGCCACCAAAGCAAACGTACTGGGAGTGGGATCAGTGATACCACTGAGAAAGCAGTATTACAGGGATAGCAATATTAACTGTCTAACTGTGGTAGTAGGAAGCTTGTGCCAGGCTGCATGAATAGAAATTAACGGTAAACTCTTGTCAGACAAGTAATATATAGATTTTTTATTGAAACAGACCGCAGCTTATTAAAAAGTACTTAGTGCAATGATATATAAGTGTATACAGATAGAAAAAAAAAATAACTGTGATCTTTTTGTTTTACACCATTACTGGAAACACCCAAACATGAACTGGAGTTCCCTCTGAACAAAACCATTGTCAAATCTTCAACATATGACCTCCAAATCTAGGTGCCAAGTGCCCTGCGACAGTTGTTTACACACCTGAGAAAGGTATTCTGGAAGCTGTAATCTTGGGCTATGTGTTGGACTATGTGTTGAAACAAACAAAAGAGACGTCGTGACCAACCAAGCTGGTGGAGGAAAAGCACAAAATTCAACACCAACCTGTAGTTAGGATCCCAAAGAGATGCTGACACTTACAGCCAAAAAACAACAGCAGCAAAAAACCCCCAACAAATATGAATCTGATTGGAACAGCCGACATCCAGCCTCACAGAAGAAGGACACATTCTCTCCCTGTGTCATATGTCTCAGTGTTTGAATCTCAACCAGGATTGATCCACCTTCATCAGACACATTTTTTAATGGCGCAACAAATCAATTTTGGTCCCAGACTCTTCATTCTGCACTGGCCACAAGAGAACAACAAAAGAGAGCGACAGGATATTAATGGAGGAAACATTTTCATGGCAAACTCAGAAACTGAAGTGTTTATTATATTCAGAATCAGACAAGCTTCGATATGAATTTGCATCTTGCCTCTGTACTGCTTGCTATTTTTTAATGATAGGAGAAAGCATAACAGTTTATTTTAAATATGAAATATATTGCTATATTATAAAATATATTGTAACTTTCAATTAACATTTTGTATCAAACTAGTGTTTAGCAGGTCCACTGACAGCCTGCTCTCCCAACAACTGTTTCTGAGTACACATCACTGTTAGTGACTGCCTGACACCCAGACCAAGGGTCCTCGCACCGCAGCCTACTGAACTGCCATATTCTAATTCTCCAAGACTGAGTATTAGAGACAAAAGAACATTATTCCAAGCTTACAAGAATAATTCTACCCTAAATTCTATCAAGCCATTTCAGAAGAGATTTCAAAAGCCATCACTCCTTTAGTAGCTGTGCAAAGCCAGTTTGATAAAAGTGCAGGCTCTTTCTGTATAGATTCAAAGGCCCGTTCCATAAATTATATACATCTCACATTCAGACAGCCAGTTTTCCTTTGGCAATGTCAGAACTGGGCATAAGGAAGAGTCCTGTTTTCCTGTGACTCAAAATACTCAAAATTCTAGGCATTACGGGTTTCTCTATATAAGTAAAACTGGAATTGGAGTTGCATCTACACAGGGCCCTATGAAAGCCCGATGTGCAGATGTGCTTTTCTGAGTTGGCAATACCCTGGTGGGAGCAGGGTTTCCATATGTTTATCAACACCGTGGAGCCCAGCTCCTAAGGGAATGATGGGAGGAGGAGCAGGACATGCACAGCCAAGAGCCGGGCTGCCTTTTCTGCTAGTTTACTCTAGCTGGGAGGAAATAAGGAGTTTCAACTGAGAGATTGTTCTTTACTGCAAGATTAAGCAGCTCGAAATCCATTGCCCTCCTTCTCTCTACGGCAGCCAAGATACACATGTAGGATTTCTCGGTCTCCTTCTTTGAATGGCCAAGGCGCTATTTCTAGATGAAATCGGTATGTATTTGGTTACAGAGCGAAGGTTTCCTAGAATCAGTGAGCCTCCTGTCCGTGAGGACCCTCACTGGCATCACTTTGGTGTAATATCGCGCAGGTGCAAACCGAGTCTCATCAGCGTAGATTTAACTGAGCCTACGTGTCTCTTCCCTTTACAAACTCTGAAAATGCCCATAAACTTACAGAGAGCATAAAACAACAGCCTTTCCCCTGGGGAAAAAGGTAGAATCCTCTCAAATTTCAATTTATTTGGGCTTAAATAATGTAGCTAAGGCTTGGGCCTTAATGGCATTAGTTATTCATGCCATCTGAAAGAGACTATCTAAACGCCCAGCTTCAATCTGCTTCTGTAGCTGACCCCTAGCTTGCTTGCAAGTTTTATTTTTAAGGAGGGTAAATTCTCTGGGTGTCTGCGTTACCCCTCAGTTACATGTTAAGCTGAGCTCCATTAAAGCCATCAGAACGCCAGGGCACCTGTTTTTAGCAGGCGTTTTACTCACCGGATAATGGAAATTAGCTTATTAGTTTTACAATCAACTGATGAATGTACGGATGATAATTGATTTATTTCTTAATACTTTCCTGCTACTAAATAGAACTGTCTCTTTTGGCTTTTTCTTCTAGCACTTCTCTAAGACTCTTAGATTTATAGAGGGCAAATTTATTTTGACCTTTCCCCTCAAAGTTCTAATCAGTCTAGAATCAAGGCAACCAAAACAAATTCCTAATTTGAGGAAAGCAGACCTCTTCACAGTAATCTGAGTATATGGCTACATGCTAACCCTTGGTACTCAAAGTGTGGTCCACGGACCAGAAACATTAGCATGACCTGTGATGTGAGCTTGTTAGAAGTGGAGAATCTGAGGTCCCACACCAAACCTTCTTAATTAGAATTGGCATTTTAACAAGACACCCAGATGCTCTGCCTGCACCGTAAACATTGAGAAGTGCCGGCCTCACCACGCCACCATGATAAACAATCCCATTGATAACTGGAGAATTAATTCTTCCTTGAGTCTCATTTACTGATTTATTTGATAATGTAAATGTCCTGTGTGATCACAAGGATAAAGACAAATGCATCTTAAAATTGCACTTGAGGGCATATAGCTTGGACGGTGTACATAAAACATAGTAAAGTCAGGAAGAGGCAGTCTTTTTCCAGCCTAATTTAAAAAGCGCTCACTTCATAGCCTTGAGCCACCTCAAAGCCCCTTTTGAGGTTTTTCATTTTAGCCTATGCTGGCAGGGCCATCAGGATATCAGGTGGTGCCTCAGGGCAGGTCCCCTGGCAAGCTCCATGGGTCTCTGCTCAGCGCAGTGCAGAAACAGCTGCATTTCTTGATCCTTGTGTTCACTCTCTGAGGAACCCAGCATCCCCCCAGTAAGAACTCTCCTCCCCTAGAGGAAACTAGCAAGAGAAGTTAGTTTAACCATTTAGAAACATCCCTAATCCCTTTTTAAGCCAACTCACTCATTCACGGCACCAATCAGAGACACTCAAAAGTGGGCAAGGAAGGATGTGAATTCTGACGTTGGCGCCATAAACTGATATGTACCCAGAAACAGTTTTGTTCTAAATTAATGGCTTTAACCTGTTCATTGTAAAAGTGCCTTGGACTTCAATCTAAAGAGGTCAGTATAAATATGTATGTGTGTGTGTGACGTGTATGTAGGCAAATATTTACATCTTTATACATACATAGGTGCACACACATATACCTGCACATTCATATATAATATATACATACATATACAAATGCTTCATAATATATCATATTGCTATTCACAGCTCCATCTCTTGTCTGGTCCTATGTTTATTTGTTTAGTGAGACCTTTACATAGAGAGGTTCTATTCAGAACATCGATGTATTTTTTTGTTTGTTTTTTACTTTTTATTAAAAAGGTAAAGGATATTAAAAAAAAAAAAAAAAAGTCAAGTGCCTGAAGGTTTTGAATGGAGTTATGGTAAACTTTCTCAGGTCACCAAAGAGGAAACTGACTTTTTCCTTTGGGAAACATTTTTCTGTTTCAGTGACTTTGTTTTCCCTTGGTGGAAGTGTGCATAAATAAGAAAGGTTAAAGTGTTTTTGTAAGTTTTGTTTTAGTCCATTTCTGTGGTTCCCATAAGGCATCAGCAAAAATTTTGTTCGGTCTAGTGCCCAATGTTCTCCGCACATCAGCACCAGAAGGGCCTGGTCCTCACATGCTATGCATGGTTTTGTTGGCATTGCTATTGTGTTCCTTACTAAAAGGAGGCAGACTAAATCACAGGGGATGGAATTTAAATCAGCTCCAAATACGGCTTGCTTTCAGTAATGCACACAGGAGGAGGACAGGCGGGTAGTCTTTTTCCCTGAAGCAGACAGGAGCCTGTGTCCTAGAAGGCTGGCAGAGGGGCCCCAGTGAACTCTCCAGAGCTCCATGGGCCCTGCCTTTCCACAATAACACAATCGCCTACAGGAATCAACCCGTCTCTATCCCAGCCAAAGGTCTTCTCTTGCTATGGTGAGACAGCTTTAATGAACCAACTCTCTCTGGTTAGAAGTCCCCAAAGCCCCAGAAGGATGCCAGGTTTCTGTTGCTGTGCTCATGAGCTCAAGGACACACACTTCTTCAAACCAACTAAATCTCTCTAGCTCCCTGGCCCTGTGGTGACACTCTCACAACAGCCAGGGCCAAGTCAGAGAAGTAATGCCTCGTATACAGTGTCAATCAGAAGAGACACTGCAAAATGTCAGAGGGGACCAGAAAGACAACAGGTCTCCCCGGCTGTCCTCACAGCCGCAGGCACAGTTATGGAATTGTGACTAGGAAGGCTGGATAGCCAGGGGTGGGGAAATGAAGTCCCCAGGTTAGTACCCCCGTACCCTCATTTCCTCCTCATGGACTTTTCTGTAGTGCTAGACAAAAACATTATAAAAATGCAACTTAGGTGCTTTCAGAAAGAGTGTCTAATACTTGGGGCTTTTTCTAAGTTGGTAGACCTGAAAAAACATTTTAAAAAATATATTTAGCTGTATTTCTACTACTGTTGATTCCTTAAAGCTCTCTCCCAAAAACTCCATATGAATGAATACATTTACCAACTCAGTGATTACTAAATAATGATACTTTATACTTACAAACAGTAGTACCTTTCATCTAAGGACCTCAAATGCCAATAAATTAGGTGTCACCCTGTAAGATGGATGACAAGTATTATTCCCATTTTTCCAGTGGGAAAACTGAGCAGCAAAGGACTCAGCCTAGTCAGGAGTTACATTGAAAACACAACCTAGGATTTCTCAGCACCTTTTAGGAGTGAATAGAAACCTAGAGGCTTACATTCTACTGCTGGTCACCATTGGATGGGTAGGATCCAGGGTGTGTGTTGATCACATGTTGTCGAGATCCAGGCTTTGGGAATTTGGAACGTAAGCGCTGGGCTGGTGTGAGGGTGTGAGGGTCTGGGGGGAGACTGCATTTTCTTCTTTGTGCAAAGTATGGGAGTGTGACATTGAAAGTGGGCTTGGTCATGGCCTCCCCACTCCCTTTGATTGAAGCTGGAGAGAACGGGCATTTTTTAGATGTTGTGGCATATGCCGATACAATATGATAGCATTAAATAAAAACAAGACGGGAACTAAAACCAAAAACCAAAAAAGCAAGTGGCTGATTTCCTTTCATTTTATCTTCTTCCTTCCCAATGTCTACAGTTGTGAAAACAGGAATTTTTAAAGAAGGAAATCTTAATTTAGATCGGAAACAGAGTCCCCTGGAAAAGATTGCTTCTTTAAGCGAGGCCGGGATTGTCCTGGTTTAGTGGCAGTGTTGACTCAGGAGTTGGGCCCCGCCAACAGGAAGACACATGAAAGGGTTTGGTACCTAACCCAGTTTTAACAACCAAGAGAGAACTGTTCCTGAGGTGAATGGCCGTTCATCAATGAGAATATCTAGACACATTGATGTATGATAAAGCAAACTTGCAGCCCATGTTCAAATAAAGTATCAGGCGGCCAAACACCGCATTCATTCCATTTATCTGAGCAGTTCTCAGGATAATAGAATCACCTCAGAAGCTTTTGAAAACAGCCAAGCCAGTCTCCTCAACCCCTGGAGATTCAGAAGCAGAGTCGGGGTGACACCTGGGCACTTCCCTGAAGTGTCACAGGTGGTTCTAAGGGACACCCCGTGTTGAGCCTCGCTGATCAGCCTGGCCCAGCACTCCCCGGGGTCCCTGCCCTCCCTGGAGGCAGAGGCGAGTGGGGAGGGGTGGGGAGGGCAGGATTTTTATAGCAGGGGTGATTTGCTCAATGCTTCATTCCTTTTCATCTTGCCCTCGTTTCTCTTCGGCCCTGGCCCCATGAATCTGCGCTAACTTGCATTCAGGCTGTCTGTAAACGACGCTGCGGGTTATTTTCACTCACACCGTATTTCTCTGTTTGGCTGCGGAGCCTTCTCCAGCTTCTCCTGGCACTCAGTCTGTTTGGGCTCAAAGTCTTGCTTTGGCCTTAGCTCTCGGTGAGCATTGAGGGAGGGCCATTTCTGACATTTTTCATTAGGCAAAAAAAAAAAAAAGTTAAAATTTAAAATAACACATTGTCCTTGCTAGCAGGTATCTCACCAAATCTAACCCCAAAATAGGGTAACATGCTGTGTTACACCCATTGATCGTTTCCTAACTATATTGAACTATTAAATAAAGTTTTGTCTCCTATAATAAGAAAACTTGACCCATTATTACATTTTGCATAACTGTGAAAGCTGGAAAAACAGGACGTTAGAACTCAAAGGTGGGCCCAGTTCTCCAAAACAGACAATTCTGCTAAATTCAGAATTCAGGGGGACTCTGAGTAAGAGCGCCCCCTGCAGGTGAACAGAAATAGGGCTATCTGAGGGAAAAGGAACCGCTTCAGGCATCCCGGAAAAGGCTCATTTGTGTGTCTGTCAAGAACAGGGTGCTAGCACTCTGTGTGGATGCAGATGAGAAGGGCAGGCCGTACCTGTTAGAGCTATTCATCTAGGTCATGGCCCTCGCCTTACACAGAGGAGGTCATATGTGTAGGAAGCGATTTGCCCAAAATCAAATGGAGAATTAGAGGCGGAAACTAGATAGGAACTCTGTCGTGCCGCATTGAGAATGCCTTCCGGGCTGATGTAGCAAACAGAAGCCTGCCCCAAATCTCTCCCTGCTCTTCCTAGATTCACTCTCATGTAGGAGTCAGTTATCGATTTTGCAAACGTTAGCAAAAAGAAAAGGCCCTGCTTCCCAACACACATGCTCTCACACACACGTACACATACATATACCACATTATCAGATTCTCACTGAAAACAAAGATATGCATATTGTGACTGGTTAAATTAATTCATTATGTATTTTATATTCCAGAGGCATTGATCATTTTCAAAGTTATCTGCTTTTAGTTTAAAGAATTTACAGCTAATACTTGCAAAGCTACAAGAACCCTTACTGATTAGGAAACATTAGATTATGAAAAGGATGTGATTTATATCCAGCATTACAATGGATTATGCTAATGATGGTCAAGGTTCTTAATCTTCATTGCAGTCGCCACTGCAAATAGCACATGAAGATTAGTCAAAATTAGCTTAATCTGCTTGCAGCATGAATCTGAAATTTATACTTTATTTTTTCTGAGAACAGGTCACACTTAATATCATCTCTGAAAATGCATTTTAGCCCCCTGGAAACCAAAGGTGGAAAACTCGAATGTAATATGTTACCTCTGCCTACGGGCGATTTCCTCTTTACTTAGGTAAAGCTTCTTTCCAAATCTGTTCTGCCTCCTACTTTCAAACACTGGGGTATCACTTAAAAGCAATCAAGTATTTCTCAAGAAAGAATGCATACAGCAATAGGGCACCCACACCCCAGTCACTCATCAAGGGAAATGTCAGGTCTTCTGTAAGTGCCTGTAAGCTGTGATTCAATTGCCCTTTCTGCGAACACCCTCCTCACCTCCCACCTCTTGGAGTGAGAAGGTAGATATAAAGCTCATCCTGAGCTTCAGAATTTACGAATCCTAACCAATTTACTCTTAGGATTTCCTAGAGAATTTTTCTCAGACTAACAATGCAACGTTTACTTGACTTACAAATTTGGGAACATAGGACCCTGTTTGGTTTCAATTCAATTGAGAAAATGCTCATCTAGCACTGTCAGAACATCAACAAGAGGAACTGACATCCTCAGTTCTCTACTTGGGAATATGGTGTGAGAAACCTATGGAGAACATTTATTCATTACCTCCGCAGCACCCATTCTCCAATGCTCTAGGAAACATTACACAAATTTTTCTCTAGTGAATTCACCCTTCCCTGTCCCATGATGCACTTGGGTGGGATTAATACTACTTCCAGAACCATGGTGGGCCATGGCAGTCTTAGGGCAATCAGAGCACCTCATCGCCCTAGCCAAGGGATGGGTACATGGCCCAAATCAGGCCAATGGTAGCAAACGAATCCCAGAGCCCAGGGCCTGAGCTGAGGCTACTAGAAAATACCCTCCACCCCAGGAAAGTATGGTATAAGAATCTGGTCTGGAGCTGCTGCAGCCATTTTGTTTCATGAGGGGAGAAGGGAGAATTGACAGAGGGCCACTATGTGGAACATGAGGATGAAGCCAAGACCCAAATGGGGCTCTTGGGTGGCATAAGAAATATATATTGGGACCTTGTCCCTGGTTCTTGATACAGAGTCCCTAAATCCCTTATAATTCCCTGAGTGACAGGACCATCTTTTGTTCTAAGGAGGTGACTCTTAGCGGGCTCGTGGATAGCTTCAGGATGAGGGCTGGAAAAGCCAAGCCTTGATTAGAAGCTTGGAACCTTCACCCCATTGTAGCCCCCAATCTCTGGGGAGGGGAGAGGGACTGGAGATTGAGTTAATAATTGATCTTGCCTATGTGATGAAACTTTAATTAAAAAACCCTAAACAATGGGGTTCAGAGGACTCCCACATTGGCAAATGCATCCATGCACACCCCAGCTCCGGGGGACAGAAGCTTCTGTGCCTGGGACCCTTCTGGATCTTGCCCTAAACAGCTCTTCACCTAGTCATTTGTGTCCTTTATAAAATCATTTCTAATAAACCGGTAAACACAAGTAAAGTGTGTTTCTGAGTTCTGTGAGCCATTGTTGAGCCTGAGGAGGGAGTAGTAGAAAGCCCTGATTTGTAGCTAGTGAGTCAGAAGTATGGGAGGCTCGGGGCTTATGACCGGCATCTGAAGTGGGAGGCAGTTCTGTGGGGCTGAGCCTTTAACTTGCGGAGTCCGTGCTAACTCCAGGTAGTTTGTGTCAGAATTGAACTGAATTTTTTTGAACTTCAGGTTGGTGTCTGGAGAATCAGAGATTGGTTGTTGGTGTCAGAAAATACCCAATCTTGGCAACATCCTAGGAGCTACTGAATCTTCTGTTTACCTGAGCCAGGAACTTTGCTTTATATTAAAGCCATGTGGAGGTGAATTTTCTGTCACACCCAACATAAAAATTCCTGATGGAGAAGAAACAACCTCTGGACACATGTCAAATCTCCCAGAGGAGTAACCAGAATGAGAATTAAAGAGAAATGCCTACTCAGTAGTTCTGACATTTAAAAAGTTTAAAACGCAAAAATTAAATAGGATAACGAGAACATTGGAAATATCAAAATTGACTCTAGAGTGCAACCTTGACCACCAAGTTAGAAGGATAATGGGGAAAAAAAAGACCACAGAATAAGATTCTGTTAAATGATCCTCCTTGGTTTGGAAAAAAAAAAAAAAAAAGACTACTGCAAGAAATGATCTATCTATCAGGAGGAGAACGTGTAGAATCAAAATGATGTAAGATCTTGATATTTGTCTTAGTCTATTTTTGCTGCTGTAACAGAATACCTGAGACTGGGCAATTTATAATGACCAGAAATTTATTGGCTCCCAATTCTGGAGGCTGGGAAGTCCTAGGTCAAAGGGTAGGTAGCTTCCACGGGCCTTTTTGCTGATCATCCCATGGCAGAATGTGGAAGGGCAAGAAAAGACACAAGAGTGAACTTGCAGCCTCAAGCCCTTTTTATAATCAGCATCGATCCATTCCTGAGGGCTTCTTCATAAACTAAACATCACCCCTTCGGCCCCACCTCCCAACACTGTTGCGTTGGGAATTAAGTTTCCAACACACGCTTCTCACAGGACACATTCAAACCATAACGGTATTGTTTGGAAGGAAGGTAAATATTAATAACTTCAGAATTTGATGATTTATATAATTTGATGATATATATTATATTTATATAATATAACTGAAATAGAATCTTCAACTTCCAAACTAGTAAAGTTTGAAAAAGAATTTAAAAGAAGGTATGAAAGGAGGGAAAAAACACAGAAAAGTTAGAACAAATTGAGGAGACAAGACAAAATGGTATAAATGTATCCACATATTTCCATAATCACAAGGAAAGTTGTGGACTCTAGGCAAAAGAAAAAGATAGACCAAATGTCTTAAAAATCAAAAGTTCAAATTCTAAAAAGATACAACAGGTATATTTAATCAAAAGAAAGTGAGTATAGCTTTATAAATATGGGAGGGGACTTTAATGTACAAATCACTGAGTTTAATAAGAACATATAAAAATTTTGAATTTACATAATAGATTTAATATGGCCTCAAAATACATAAAGCAAACATTTACAGAACTACAAAAAATAAACAAGCCCACAATTATAGTGGGGAATTTTAACACATCTCTGAGTACGCAGTAGATCAAGTAGACAAAACCATCTGAAAGGATATAGAAAACTTGAATGACATAACCATAAAATCCATAGTAAACACTTTTCCTAGAACATAAAATATCATAAAATTAACCACTAAATAGCCCCTAAAATGAGTTCAACATTGTAAAAGAAATGGTACCAAACAAAATTCTCTGACTTCAGTGTTTTGTTTACTAAAAATCAGTAAAACAAAAAATTGTAACTAAAAAAATACCTTTGGAAATTAAGAAGCATATTTATAAATAATTCATGAATCAAAGGATAAATCATAATGGAAATTTTAAATATGTAAAACAAAACATTCATGAAAATACTACATTTAAAAATGAATTGAATGTAATTTTAAGAAATTAGAAAGAATAATATAATTTTAAATAAAGTAGAAGAACAAATAGAGATGAAGGCAGAAATAGTTAAATAGAAAATAAACATACACTAGATAAAATTTTTAAAAAGCCCAAAGTTGGTCCTTCGAAATCAGTAATAAAATGGATAAACCTCTAGCAGCATTGAACAAGAGACAGAGACAGAAAGATAGAAAAGGAGAGAAGGGAGAAAGAGAATACAAAACAATGTTACGAATGATACTACAAACATTAAAACATAATATGAGGATATTTGGAAATAAATGAAAAGGATTCCTAACACAAGGTGGCTCATGCCTGTAGTCATAGCTACTTGGGAGGCTGAGGCAGGAGGTTGAGGCTGCAGTGAGCTATGATCATGCTACGGCACTCTAGCCCTGGGTGACAGAGTGAGACTCTGTCTCATAAAAAAAAAATTACTTACCAAAACTGACTCAAGAAGAATTAGAAAAATGGAATAGTCATAAAATCATTTTTTAAAAATATAAATGAATCAATAAACAAATGGTTCAAAATTTTCCCACATAGAAAACTGGCCGAGATGGTTTATCAGCAAATTCTACCAAATATTTAAGTGGCAAAATAATTCCAGTCTTACACATTTTTTTCAGAGCATAAGAAAAAAGAAAAGTACCACTCCTCAACTCATTTTATGAAGCTCACATAGGATTGACATCAGAACCTGATAAGGACAGCACAAGAAAGGGAAATTATAGACCAGTTTTGCTTATAACTATTGATACAAACATCTTAAACATGCTATTGTCAAACCAAATCTAGAAACAGATCTGATTAAACCTAATTTAATCAGAATTAAATTAGATTTATCCCAAAGAATACAAGTTTTTGTTTAATATTAGAAAAACAATAAAATTTACCAATGAACAGATCAAAGAAGAAAAATCATCTAACAATAACAGAGTTTTCAAAAAGATTAATTCGACATTGGTTAATTAAACATAAAAAACAAACCCTGAGCAAAGGAGGCATAGAAAGGGTGGTGGACACGCCCTAACATGAGCCCCAGGATTCAGGGCTTGTATAATCCCTGCCTTGAGTATGGGCTGGGCCTGTGGCTTGCTTCTAGCCAATGGAATATGGCGAAGGTGGTGGGCTGTCCCTCCCCTGATTATGTTTGGTTATATAAGATTCCATCTTAGCAGACTGGAGAGATTTTGTGATTGGCCTTTATGCAAACAGATGTGAACTGCGAATGGACAGGGTCATGTGGCAGAGGGCTGCCGGCAGCCTCTGGGAGCTGAGGATGGCCCACAGCCAGCAAGAACCCGGGTCCCAAAGTCTGCCAACAATTTCACTGAGCTTGGAGAGAAGATTCCCTAGTGGAGCCTCTGGACAAGAATGTAGCCTGGCCCACGCGTTGACTGCATCCTAGTGGGGCTCTGAGCAAATGACCCAGCTCGGCTGTGCCCAGGCTCCTGAACCATGGAAACTGATGTAATGAACGCGTGTCGTGCTGCGTCTTTACATTTGTGATAATTTGTTATGCAGCAAGGGAAAATTAATACAAGAAGGAGCTACCTAAATCCAATCAATAATATCTACCAAATGGTGTCTTCTTGAAGCACACATCATTCTTAATGGTGAAATCAAGATGCCTGTTATTACCTCCTCCATAGTGGAGGTTCTAGCAGTGCTATATGGCTGGAAAAATAAATAAGAGGAAAAGGATTAGAAACGTAGAAAAGTTTGTCATTATTCGCAGCCGCTCTGCTTATCTACTTGTCTACCTAAAAGCATCTAAAGATAACTTATTAGAATTAATAAGACAATACAGTTGCTGGATTTAAATTTAATATATAAAAATTAATTACATTTCTATACCCTAGAAAGCTAGAAAATTAATTTCTTTAAAAAACCATCTAGAATAGCATCCCAAAATATTAAAAGCTTAGCAACTCACAAGAGGGTTTTTGTAATAGCTTTACAGAGAAAATCATGAAATGTTATTAAAAGACGATAAAGAAAGTCTAAATAAATGGGGAAATAGCCATGTTCAGGACTGTAAAGGCATTTATTTTTCCCCAAATTAATCTATACATTAATGCAAGGCCAGTCAAAAATCCAAACAGATTTTTTTCTGTGGGACCTGACAGGCCGATTGTAAAATTTACATAAAAACAAAAGAGGCCCTGACATTTCAGAAGAACAAGGTGGGGGGATTTGCCTTACCATATATCGAGAATATGTGTCATAAAGCTCTAATAATTAAGGTAATGAGGTCTTTGTGCAGGGAGAGGGAGGCAAATGGAACAATGGAACACAATAGAGAGCTGACAAACAGATTCATGTTATACATTGATGGAAACTTGATTTATTATAGAGCTGGCCTCGCAAATCCATTGGGGGAAAAAGTGGGTTAGTCAATAAATGGTGTTGGAATAATGGTTTTCTAAAAATCCTGATTAAAAACACAAATGTAAAGAAAAATCGTGATACTTTCAGAAGGCAACAAAAAATATTCCTCAAAGAAGATTCCAAAAGCTCAAATCACAGGGGGAATGATTGACAAATTTGATTGTATTAGATTAAGACCTTCTGTTCCATGTTTTTTTTTTAAAGTGAGAAGACAAGCGACAAATTGGGAGATATTTACACTTCATATACCTTACAAAGTCAAGCAACCCAATAGGAAAAAGAAAAAACAGGTAAAAGAAAGGACCAGGAACTTCACAGAAAAGGAATCACAAATGACCATAAACATGGAAAGACGTTCAACTTCACTAGAGATCGAGGAAATGCAAACGAAATCACCAAGTACCACTTCATACCCACAAGAGTAACAAAAAATAACAATTTGAAAATCAAAAAATACCAAGCATTGTATGTGTAGCAGCTGAAACCTACTACTAGTGGAAGAGTCATCAGACAAGTTATAATAAATATGTGCATATCCAAAGACCCAGTGTTATTTGTAAAACAAAACAAAACCCACTAGAATCAACCCAAATCAAGAATAAAAGGACCAGATTATGAGTAGTCATCCAATGGAGTATCACACAGCAGTGAAAATGAAATGAACTGCTGTATGCATCAGCAGCAATGATTCTCAGCCACGTAATGTTGAGGGAAGAACACACACTGTATGTTCCAGTGAAATGATGTTCACAAACAGGCAACACTAAATAACCTGCTTAAAGATACATTGGGGCCGAGCACGGTGGCTCACGCCTGTAATCCTAGCACTTTGGGAGGCCGAGGCAGGAGGGCAGGTTGAGCTTAGGAGTTTGAGACCAGCCTGAGCAACAGCAAGACCCTGTCTCTATAAAAACAGAAAAATTAGCTGGGCACGGTGTCGTGTGCCTGTAGTCCCACCTACTAGGAGGCTGAGGCTGGAGGATCACTTGAGCCCAGGAGTTTCAGGTTGCAGTGAGCTATGATGACGCCACTGCACTCTAGCTGGGGTGACAGAGAGAGACTGTGTCTTGAAAAAAAAAAAAAAAGATGCACACATTGATATGTCATGGGGGAGAGGGAAGAGGACGGGCTTGGGGAGGAGTGCCAGGCGGATTCTAAGCTTTGGACACTGCTCTAGATCTCAATCTGGGTAGACAACACACAGATGTTCATTTTATTCTTCTTTAACTTGTACAAAGATGTATTTATACATTCTAGAATGCCTGCTATAATTCATAGTTTTAAAAATTCTTAATAAAGCAGCACCCCCAAAATGCAAAATTTTCCCTCTGGTCCTGGGCAGCTTGTTGGCACAGAGCTGACCCGACACCCGGGGAAGCAGGCAGAGCTGCAGGGACACACTGGAAGTCCCTGGTGCGGTCTGGACTTCAGGAAACAAAAGCGATGCCCAGAAATGGCGTCCACACTTCTTCAGTTAGGAGCAAAGCTTTTATCTCCAGAGAAGCTTCGCCCCGAGCACATGACAGGACCTCCTGCAAACTGAGAAGAGACGAAGGAGAAGCCAGTCCTTCAGGTCTCCATAGAGGAAAAAGAGCCCTGCTAAGAAGATCTTGTTGAATCAAGAGCAACCTAAATATCTGATACCTAGATTCAGAGTCAGCTAGAGCAGGATTCTTAACCTGACTTACGTAGTTACTGGCTGGTAACCTTCTATGAGGAAGTCACTTAAAGTCTGAGCCTCAGTATCCCTATCTGTAAAATGGGAATAATGGTACTTTTGCCAGAGGGCTGCTGTGAAGGTTAAACACAATCCCCTGTGAGGTCACCTCCGCGGGCACGTGGCTAGCCAAGTCTTGTGCTGCTGTGTAGAGTTGCTTATTTCCAGGCGTTGTGTTTTACCCAGCGGAACCTGACTTACTCAACAATTGCTTCTTTTCATCTAATGATCATGCTTTCCAGTCTTTACCATATCCAGCTTCAACTGACTCTCAGCATACAATAAAGAGGGCTGGAAATCCCAACATAGTGTCCCAAGGGCCGCAAATCAAGAACGCGGCTGGCGCGGCTCATGTTACACCCAGGGAGTCTAAGCACATCATACACTGTGATTAAAAAGAGGCTTTACTGCTTCAAAAGCACAATCTTGATAATCCTCCCAATCGTCAAGAAATCATTAGAACTGACAAACATTTCCTCCCAATCTAATTCTACAGAGATCTGAACTTCTTAAAGAAGACCATTGAAAAGGCAAGCACAGAACACTCAGGAAAACTACGTGGCCCTGGGGAGGCTCCTTGGTGGCCTGTCCTTGCTCAGTCTCCTTCCCACCTCATCCCTGCAGGGCCCCCACCCACTCCTCACCCCAGGCGGGGCTCAGCTCCTGCCTGCAGCTCTGCGCCCCTGCGCCCTCCGGAGCCAGCAGGGAGTTAGGCCCCACCTTCCACTGGCCACAGTGGCGCAGACGGATTCCCCCAGTTGTGCCTCCATATCCTGCGCCGTTTCCTTCTCCTTGTTCTCCCCAAGAGAGGTAAGTCGGTGAAATAATAGCTACTTCACAGTGCATGCAATTTTCAACAGTCTACTCTCTTCTCTCACCAAAAGTGCTGTGAGGCTTCTGGCTAAATTAATTATAAATCGTGATCTTCCTTTTCCTGCTTACATTCATTTTCCTTCAATATGTCAAAATTCTTGGAATAAAAAAGATGAGCTTTTAAATAAAGACCGTCTAGAGCTCAAACAATGTTCTCTCCTGCATGAAAATTCTTCAGGGGCTCTCCCCGTCTGTAGGATAAAGTCTAGATTCCTTACCGTGACTTCTAAGCTTGTCACATGGTGGCCCCAACCCACCTTTCCAGCCTACCCCCCCCTACCTACTAGCCTCCTTTCCTCAACCCCCCACCCCATTACGCTGCCTCACACCTACACACACACCTGGGTTTCATAAACCTGTTTTGTGTGTTTTAATTCCCTAAAACTTTGCACATGCTGTTCCTCCAATGGCTCTTATCTACATTTTGCCTAGAAAACTCTACAGCACCCTTCAAGATCCACTTTAAAAAAAATTTTTTTTGTAGAGATTGGGGAGAGGGTCTTGCTATGTTGCCCAGGCTGTTCTCAAACTCCTAGGCCTTAAACTATACCTCCTGCCTTGCCCTCACCAAAGTGCTGGGATTATAGGTGTGAGCCAGCACACCCGGCCCAAGATCCACATCTATAAAGCCCTCCCCATCTCCCTCACTCTGACAACAGCTACCATTTATTTAAACACCCATTAGTTTTCGACCTGCACATCAGGACCACCTGGGGAGCTCTCAAAAATACATATTCCTGGGCCTCATCCCAGACCTACTGAGTCCGAATCTTCCAGGGTGGGAATGAAGCACTTACCTTTTCCCAAAGTCTCCCAGGTGGTTCTAATGCAGGGCCACGGCTGAGGAGCTGTGCCGTGTAGGGTAGCAACTGAGATCACAGGCTCTGAAGTCAAAAGTCAAACACTTGGGTTTGAAGCCCAGCTCTGTTGCTAATCAGCTGCCTGACCACTCACTCAACTAACTCTGTGCTTCTTTCTATAAAGCAGGGAGGATAATGATGGATGATAGTGGAGCCTCTGGGAGGTAATTAGGTCATGAGGGTGGAGCCCTTATAAGGTGAGACTGGAAGTGGCCAGCACAGCAGGTACGCTCTCTAAATGTAAAGGCTCCCAGGCCTGCCCGTCTCTGTCCCTGGGTGAAGGCTCTCTGGCTGCATTTGAAAGCCCAGCATGAGCAAGCCTGCTCACTGTGGACCAACCAGGTGAGACCTGAATGCAGAGGAGAAACAGGAGCCAAGCAGGAGCCTGACCAGGGGAGGACAGCCTATGTTCAGCCAGACCGGAAGCCACAGCCCTAGCCGAGGTCGTCTCTCTCTTTCCATTTTCTTCTTCTACGTCCTTCCCCTTTTCTCCGCAAATATTTAGAATAAAATCCATCCCTGCCTCTGAGAGATCAGGTTTAATTCTTGATATAAAATTGAAGGAGGGGGGTATTAGAGGAAAATTGTGCCTGAACAATAACTATGGAACAGCTTCTCAGTACATCACAGGCTGACGTGTCGTGTCGGGGGCTCAGCAATTGCTGGAACCTGCAGACGAGTCATTAAGTTGCCGATTCACTTCTAGAGAAAGCCCACCAGCTTCGCTTTTCTAATTTTATTTCCATAGACAAACGGCGTCCTGTCTCCGAGGGCAAGCTGATGGATTTTATAATTACTTACTTCTGCCTTTTCACATTGTATTCCAGTTTCAAAGCTGGAGTTTCGTGATTGAAATACCTATAACATGAATATTTCATTGCCAGAGACATTTTAATTTTAAACAAATAGCGCAAAGGCTCACGTCCCCTCGCACATAAACCAGAGGTACAATAAAGTGTACCTCTTTATTTCACGTTGGCAGTTTCCATTACTTTCATTCCAGATGAATCGCAGAGGTTAATTTTTGCTAAACTCTTAAAAATTAAAAGCATCACACCGGTGTTGGCATTGTTTCATATTTTTTGAAGGCATGTGATTCAGAGAAACTCTCAAAGTATGATTCATTCCATTTTTTCTTACAGAATGGTACAGTGGACAGAGCAAGGGTTTGGATTCAGACTGACTGGTGTTCACATTCCTGTCCTCCACTTATTATGGGTGTGTCATTAGGCAAGCTATTTAAGCTTCTAAATCTCAATTTTCTCATCTGCAAGATGGAAACTATAATACCTATGTCAAAGGGCTGCTAAGGAGTAAGTATATGTGATTGTTTAAAGCAGGGATTCTCTGGACCCCGTGACGTCAGTATCACGTGAGAACTTGTTAAAATGCAAATTCTCAAGCCCCAACCCAGATTTACTGAATCAGAAGCTGGAGGGCAGCAGGGGGAGGACCCCGAAGGCTGTGCTTTAACCATTCTCTAGGGGATTCTGATGCCCACCCAGGTTTGAGAACCCCTGGTTGAAAGCTCATAGCAAACAGCAAGTGCTTGATAGTTCCTTCCTTTTCCATTCTCTTTAAATAACTACAATAATTCTCTGCATCAAGTGGCTTGTCCATGAAATGAGCTAGTGACTTCAGCATGCTTCTCAGTGTTGTAGCTAACACAAACTCTGGACCTAGACAGCCCTTCAAGGATGGACGCCCACAGTCCAAAAGCATCACCTAATTCACCGCAGTCAAAGATGTCCTTTTCCATTAAGCACATTGAAGAGACGGTAGGCAGATAACACTGTGCATTATTTTATGGAAGCTTCCCTCATAGGAGGAGACCTAATACACTGTTTGATTTCAGGGAGGAATCATCTTCACACTCCCAGAGCCGGGCCCCTGGGAGGGCTAGAGCCTTGACTAAATGCTGCCATCCTGTGGGCAGAAGAGAGACACAGTGCACTACCAACCAACCAGCACCTACAGGGCGTCTGTACCAAAGAGGGGTGCAGGCAGGTACAAGGGCACAGATGCTGAAGGCCCACCCTGAGGGGCTCGCTCAGGACAGGAGATGAGCTTGTACACAGATAAGTGTGTACCAGGTACGGGAGCCAAGGGGAGGCAGGGGCTCACTCTCAAGTGCCTGAAAAGACTGTTTAAATATACAGTCTGTTTCCTAAGGGCAGCAGAGAGATTGCAGAACTATTAATAAATTTTCACATGACAACAAATATATGGATTTTTTCAATGAGAAACTGAAAATTAAGAGTGACTTTAAAAATGCTATTCAAAGACTCACATTCTAATTATAGTATGCTAATGGAGAAAACACAGAATGGATTCATTTCTCTCGATAAAACAGACGCTCTGTGAGAGCTCCCATTGATAAACTGGCGTTCTCATTTATGTCTGTTCATGCCGCGTGATTTCAAATTCTGAGAGGATATTTCATTTTAACATAAAATACCATCCTTTGAGCAAATGCAATTAACTTAAATTCTATATATACCCAATTCAGTCTTTCAGATAAGTAAAAAATATTTATCCATATTATGGATAATCCATTATCCATAATATCCATCCAATAAAAAATATTTACTAAAACAAGAAATTGCTTGAAAGAATGATACAGCATGCTAAAAGATACGGAAGTCAGTTTGAAGGCACTCCTCGTGGCCAAACCTAGAACAATTAAGGCATGGAAATAAATAATGAAGCAACAGATTACAACCCATTGAATAAAATAGGAAACATGAGTCTAAACTGATGCAAATCAATTAAATAAATAAATAGAAATTTTGGTGAAGAATAGGATATTTACATGGTTTTAAAATACTGCTCGCAAAATATTAACACAAAGGAAAAAAGAGTGTTGAAGTTGAGTCTTTCAATGCAGGGGCCTCGGGGGATGATTGGAATCAGGCAAAGTTCATGACATAGTAGTTTAGGATTGGTGGAGACAGGGAGGAGAGGGTTTTGAAGCCAGTCTTGAAGAGTAAACGGTTGTTTGATAAGCCAATTGGGTGATCTCTTGCTCTGAGAAGGGGGGTTATTAATCTGATGAAGGCTAGCTGAGTTGTCTATATTGAGATAAATGGATTTTCTCGAAGTTCCTGAAACAAACAAGAAAGCTATTTGCAACTTCATTTTGCTGGGCAGGGAGTTTCCTGGAATTCAAGACATGTTAATACAGTCTTAATAGGTTCTTAATCCTATTAAACTGTGTGGCTGTAAATGGTTTCCATTCTCTGAGGACTCTAACCAGACACAACTTAGGGACAACAGACATAAACCAGGCTGTATGGTCACCCTACGTACCACTAGGCAGATACCAAAGCCATATAGTATAAGTTTTATTAGCTCCATTTTGCAGATAAGGAAATTGAGGTTTATGGCCTTTAGAAAAAGTATAACTAACTGAGCCTTGACAGATTAGAGGAGGTTAGAGCCAAGTGTAGTTCTGCATAATTAGCATGAGCTAATTAGTCAGGTGACAAAGGGAAGAGGGGAAGAGATGGAGGGGGCTGGGGCAGAAAGCAGTGCATCTAGCAAAAGGAAGAGGGCCCTCCTGGGGGACGAGGAGCATCTCGGCCTGGGGAGCTGCTGGGAGGGGGCAGGCCCTGAGAAGAGGCCCTGGGATGCTCTGCCACGGAGTCTGGGCTCTATTCCAAGGGTGACACCAAATCACTAGAGGGTGATAAGCAGGAATGACATGCTTAGATAAGCATCTCAAAAGTTAAAACTGAGCTGCAGTGGAAAGATGGATTGGGAAGAGCAACCATTAGGGGCTGATTCAGTAATTCAGAGAGAAATAAGGACTCGAAATAAATTAGAATCAATGAGAATGGGAGAGAAGTGGGTAAATGGAAGAGAAGGAAGCAGAACCAACAGGGCTTAGGGTTTTGAGTAGACATGGGAATTGGAAATGACATGAGAGGGAGTCATGCTATCCATGAACATATTTCTTTTTTTTTTTTTTAGCTTTTTTAAAAAAATTGTCATTCAACAGTTTTACAATTTCCTTCATGGAGAGCTGAGATTTATTTATTCCTATATATAACTAACACAGTTTTGCTGTTATAAATGGCATCTTAAAGCCTTAATTCTCCTTTCCGAGTTGATGAGCTGAAAGGTGCCCATTAACTAAATCACCTGTTTTATTTTTGAGCCAAATGCCCAGCCGCTTTGGGATTCCAGCACTTAAAGAAAGAGCCGCGCTACGCAGGGTGGCAGCCAAGTAGCCAAATAGCAAATTGAGCTGGTTCCCTGGCTCCTTTCCTCAAAGACAGCAGGGCCACCATGCCACCATGCCTCCAGCCCCTAGCCAAGGTCAAAGCTGATTGACTGCAGGGGGAGCATCACAGCCTCCAAGGTGGGCTGGGGCAAATGCCAACACCCCAGGAAAGGCAGCAGACCCCTGAAGGGTTCTCTCCAGGAGGTGGTGTGCTATTTGTTAAAATGTAGCTTAACAGGAGCAGCAAGCAATGAGGAAGGCCTTTGGCTTATAAGGAGTTCCAAATGCATAAGGCAGGGGTGGGGAAACTTTTCATGTTGGAAGGCCACATTCATTTAGCTATAATCAAATAAGTCTGCATTCAAGAAACTTCAATTAGATATACTTTAAAATGTACGTTATTTTGTAAAAATCTAACTAATACTATGTACTTAATAATTTCAAAAAATAACTATTGTTAATTTTAAAGTTAACTAACCTTTTACTTAATAATGACTTTCACTGTGTCTGCTTTTTGTTGGAAAAGGATTTGAATATTTGGCTGCAGCACGGAGGTCCACAGTTTCAACTGGTCCTCTAGATGGGTATCAGTCATTTGTGTCCTTAAGTCATTTGTGACCTCTTGATTTGGGTTAGGGAGGAGATTGTAGATTCTCAGCAATAAGTGGTTGAAAAGCAAGAAAGTATTTTTTGGGCATGTTACCAAAGATGTGGGTATTCTGCATTTTTCCATATTTCAACTGGATCTTTCTTAGCATCAAACAATGGCTTTAAAACGTTATCTACTGAGAGCTCAATCAATTCCACCTGTAGTTTTTTAGGTGCCTTGGTGATATCAACTAGGTGAGGCTGAAATGCTAATTTAGTGTGATGTCAAGATTCTCAAAGTCAGTGAACCTTTCATTGTATTCTCCAATTAATTGGTTGATAACAGCTGCATATTCTTCAAATGATTTGCATACATTAATATCATCCTGTTCAATGACCTTTGCTAACTGGGGAAAATGTTCATCTGAAATTTCCTTTTGAAGAAGAAGTATTTTGAAAAATCATAGCTTTTTTCAAAATGCTTGGATTTTTTTGCTACCTATCTTATATAGACTTAGTTTTTAACTTGCAAAGAAATATTCAAGTCATTTTGATTTGACATGATATCACAAAGAAATGATGTATTCCTAAAGAAATCTTCTTTCAATAATTCACATTGCTGATTCTGTTCTTCATAAAATTTAACTATCCGTTCTCACAGAGATAAAATGTTGGCTAATACCTGTCCTTGCAATAGCCAACACAATTTAGAATGATACTGCAAACCCACACTAAGTACCTCATCCTTCAACTTTGGCATGTTATGAAACTGATGATGCTGTGTTGCATTTGCAGGAATATAGTTAATGATACTTATAACTTGTTGCAAAGTGTCACTTAAAATAGTAGCTTTAGCACAGACATTTTGCTGATGCAAGATACAATGAAAAGAAATGAGAGCATCTGGATCTGTTAGTACTTCTATCTGTGCAATAAACCCTTCATGTTTTCCTGTCATGGAAGGTGCACCATCTGTACATACACTCACTAAATTTACCAAATTAGGTCCAACTTCACATTTATCTTGAAAGTTGTTGAAGACATCTATTCCCTGTGTTCTGTTCACAAGACTGCCCAAAGCAAGTAACTCTTTGTAGCAAAGAAAATCTTGTTATGACCTGAATGAATTATAAAACCTGTGTCAAGTCAGTAGTATCAGTTGACTCATCCAACGAAATTGAATAATATATATTTTCCTTTTGAAATATTGCATGAAGTTGTTCCGTTAAGTGGAAGGCTAATTCATGCTGCCAATCAGTTATGGTTCTCCTTGAAAGAGGCAGTTGTTTGCACTTTGAAACATTATCAGGGTCTAACTAAGCACCCTACAACGTCGACAGTACATTCTTTCACAATTTCTACATCACTGAATGGTTTCCCTTTTTTTCCCAAGTATATAAGTTACTTTATAAATTGTTTCAGTGGCATTATTTCCAGGTCTCACCGCTACTTGAAAGAATTGTCTTTGCTTTTGCTTTTCACTTTTTAATTTCTGCAATGCCACCTTTCATGCCTCTCCCTCTCATTTAAAATATCTGTGGTCCTTATGAGTGTTGTAATGCTGATGAGCATTGAATTTCTTTAATGTCGATATTGCAGTATCACAAAGCAAGCAAATCATCTCACCTTTAGCAGAAACAAGGTAATATTGCAATTCCCAATCCTTATTAAAAAATCTGTTTTCTTCCTTCAGCATTCTCTTGGTCTTCTTTGCCATGGTGAGCTATTGAGCAGACAAAATTAAAAAATACTGGTGAGCTGTGCAACCATCCACAAATTCCACTTCAAACAGAAACACAGTGTCCTGTTATTAAGAGCTGATAAAAGACTGGTGTACTCGACCCCCATAAACTCTCACCAACCAGCCTCATGCAGTAGTGGCGCCAGTCAGGTGGGGAAGTTAGAATTAAATCATGAGCATAGCAGCCATCAATTTAGCCCTTATGGCTTACGAATGTTCTAATTGTGCTGGTCAGTATCGGAGGATTATTTCGTTTAAATTTATTTTTTCTTTAGTATGTTAAATATATTCATTTTTAAAAATAAAAATATAAAAGATGAACAAAAATGTATAAAAATAAAAGGATTTATTCTGTAAAATTTGGATTCAGTCAAAAGTCTGCACTTAAGGACTTAGAAGGTCACATGTGGCCTTAAGGCCACAGGTTCCCCACCCCTGGCATAAGGGAAACACATTACCCTTAGACAGCTAAAACTGCCCATTTTTACATCCCACTGACAGGTTTTGTTGTTGTGGTTTGCTTAGGAACTAAGTAAGGAAGCTGCTCTACTGAATTTGCATAGAAGTGGTTGAGCCATGTAGGAATGGCATTTTTGTAATTAGGGGTATAAGTTCTAATGAGTGGAGGAATTCTTTAGAAACAGTTCAGAATGCTGTGTGGGTAATAACCACCAGTTTCATCTCAGCCTTCTTCATTTCCAAAGCCCTTTCGTATCTGTTATTTCATTTTATCCTTACAACAACTCTATAGAGTAAGCAAGAAGGATATTATTAGCCCAGTTTTACAGATGTGGAAACTGGTGCTCTGGTGGTTTCAGGACTTGACCTCGGAGGGTCATGGAGCTGTCACCCTCAGGAGAGCCAGGCCTCAAGGCCTGATCTTAGGCCACCAGACCCCCTGGCAGCTCCACACGGCCCTTTTAGTTTTGCCTTTCATTTAGAAATCTACTTGCAACTATTCAAGGTCTCTTGTCAGCCTGAAAATGGGACATAAATATTTTCAGGGAGGAGGAAAAAAAAACCCAAAAGACTGATTGAAATATAACTACAATTTTATGCTAATATAATTAAGTGTTTTACCCATTTATTGTGAAGTCATGAGAAAGTTTATGGTGAAAGGTGTTCTCAGGATAGCCAACCTGTCACAAGAGATGTGAGCTTGAGTGGATTTTTCCTCACCTGACAATTTTGATCACCAATAACATTCACTGAGTGGGGACTCAGCTGGCCTCCCTAAAGCTACACACAACTGCTCAGGTTGAGGTTTATCCTTAATAAGTTTATGAAATTGTGAAGAGGTCAAACTCCTATTGCAGAACATCTTGCATTCTTGGGATGAGAAGACAGTAATATAAAGTATGTTTTACTTTTATTAAATAAGCCATTAGATCAAATAGGCTCTTCCCTGTGATAACTACATTACTTCTAGTAGAATGTGAATGGTTCGTCCAGGAGTAAAATGCAGCAGAGAATATTTGGTGCCAGCAGCCAAATTAGCTTAAATCTTTTTCCAAAAATTCTGAAGATTCTCTAAGAACAGTTATGTTTTTTTACCCTTGGGACATTAAAAGAAATTGGAAACCAAGAACATAATAACCGCTGGCTTTACACTGGCTAAGAGAGTGATGAGGGAATAATTTGAATAATGCATTGAAATCATCTGGATTAAGGGAGTACGCATCAAATCTATAAGAGGCAATAGCTGTAATTCTCTCTCCTGTTTTAGTTGTTTTCATTTTTCCTAAAATGTGAGGTTTTCACATAAAAAGGACATTTTGCAATTAATTTCATCCCCTAATAATTTAAAGGATGGCCCTAAATGTAGGCTTAGGGCTTATATTTAAAAGGATATTTGTTCTCCCTTTTAAAAAGTTAAAGGGATGTGTTTGGTTGGTTGGTTGACTGGTTAGACATTAGAGGTGGCTTTAAGTTTAAAAACATTTGACTAAATTGTGCTGGAAACTTAAACTTATGTTTATCAGGAAACTTCAAGTTAAACTCCAAAACATAATTACCTCAACTTGTAAATGCTTTTCATAATATGTTCTGTTTAACTTTAAGGGACCTTTTTAGAAACTATCTGTTGTTTCAAAGAAAGGTTTATCTCAGGTACACACCATTTCTTCTACTTTCAATTTTGCTATTAAATTCAATAAAGTTCGATGCAATGCTTGGATAAGGCAAGACTCCTTTAGACATAAACGTTAGCAGTAAAAGAGAACTTACTGCCTCCCAGAATGGAGAAGGCCAAGGATGCCCCTGGATTCTGGAGTGTCAAGGCATGGATCAGCGATGAGCTCAGGGCTTGCCCTCTTCATCTTTCGGTAAGACTTATTGTCTCTCCTTGGCTTCCTTCTCCAGACATCCACTCCCTAAACAGTGGGGAGACAGCCTCTCGGGGGCCTAGTCTCACACCTTCTTAGTTTAACAACCAGAAGGAAGAGTAGTCCATCTTCTTCATTAGCTCCCTCTGCAGAAGCTAGGGAGGACACTGACTGGTCCCCTGCTTGGTTGAGTTGCATGCCCTGAACCAATCTGGGTGGAAGAAGAGTGGAGGAGTGTTCTGATTGGCCAGACGTAGGTCACGAGACCACCCGTGGACGAGGGGGTCAGCCCAAACTGACCATATTGGATGGTTCCTCACAACAAAGAGGGGTTCTGCTACAAGAGGAGGGCTTGAAGGGGCAGGGGACAGAACAAAAGAGACACTCAATTCCATACTTCTAAAATTTATCTCTGAATAGTAGGAGTAGAGATGAATTTTTTATAGCTTTTTTGGTATATATCAAATTTTCAACTAAGATCATGTATTATTTTCATAAACAGAAAAAGCAATGAAAATAATTTCTATTTCAAAAAACGTTATAGATCTGTATGAAAGGATGAATTGTTAAGTGAAATAAGATAAATTGTAGGATAGTATGTATAGTTTGATCCCATTTATAGTAAAACATTTTTAGAGGATATATAAAAAATGACTGATAATGTCTACCCTAGAGGGTGGGTGAGCAGGAAGACATTGAGGGCAGACTTTTACTTCCCACTTTTCAAATATGTACTATTTGAGGTTTTTCAACACGCCCATGTGTATCTTTTATAATAAATCATAAACATGGATAATAAGTACTTAGGGTTCAAAGGAAGGTACAATCAGTATAGGCTGGTGATTTAGTTATCCATTGCTGTGTAGTGGCTAAAAATAACACATATTTACTATCTTACAGTTTCTGTGGATCAGGAATTCAAGCATGGCTTAACTGGATGCTCTGCTTCTGAGTCTTTCACAAGGCTACAATCAAGGTGTCAGCTGGGGTGGCAGTCTCATCTGAAGACCCAACTGAAAAGGATCTGCTTTCACACTCATTGGCGTGGTTGTTGGCAGGACTCAGTTCCTCACGTATTGTTGTCCTGAGTCCTCCTTCAGCTCCTAGTCATGTAAGCCTCTCTGTGAAGCATCTCACAATATCAGAGTGAGCAAGTAAAGGGGCAAGAGAGAGTGCTAGCAAGCCAGGGAGCACTAGCAAGACGGGAGTCACAGAAGTGACATCTCATTACTTTTGCTGTATTCCATTTGCAGGTAGAAGCAAGTTACTAGGTCCAGCCCACGCTCAGGGGGATATGATTATCCAAGGGCATTAATACCAGTGGAAGGGAACATTAGTAGCCAGGCCAGGAAGTTTCTGGAAAAGTAGATGAGCATATTCAGAGAAGGACTAGACTATATTGTTGGGAAAGGTGAACTTTTCCTGGGAGTAATAAGCTGGAAGAGAACTAAGTGCCAAACTAAGAAATTTTAAGTTTATTCTCCGCAGTGGCTAGCCATGCTTATTCATCAATATCCTCACCAAAAACGTATTCTCTCCTTGTTGTGAGATATTAATGACTTACTGGTGGCTCAGGGGTGATGACTATAAGGAAATATATTACATCATAATACATAATTCACAGAGTAGACAATATGCTCATAGAAAATTTAAAGTTGGTTACATATTAATTTTAACCTCAGCATATTGCTTTGATTTCATTTTGTATGAGTAAGTGTCAGCTGTCACGTAAGGAGCCTAAAGGTTTTGAAAATATTTTTGCCATGAATTATATTGATTCCAATGCTATCAATTAAAGAAATATTTAATATACATATGTATGTATTCAGTACCAGTGTTGAGGCATCATGATGTGAACAGACAATAGGTTTTGAAGCCAGAAAGAGAATTTTAATATTATTTGAATCTACTTTTTGAATGTTTCAAGAAAAAGGGTGTGATAAAATGTGCTGCATACTGCCAGTAGGTCAAACAAGGCAAGGACGCTGAAAGGGCCATTGAATGTGGCAAAGTGGAGACGGCTGATGGCTGCAACAAGAACAGTTGCAGTGAAGCAGTAGGGAGAGAAACTAGCCTGGAGTGGGCTGAAGAATGAATGGGACTTCCTTTCTGGCAACACAGAAGACAAGTTATGGTTAAAAACATAACAAAACAAAAAAACCCTCCTACTAAAATACCTCCTTAAAATACTGAGTAAAATCTTTTTAAAAATCTCTATATGCATATTTGAGCTGGCAAGAAAGTAAGGGAATTCCTCAGAAGCCAAAATAAATCAAAAGCACAAATTCAGAGGATGAATGAGCACTGAATCCAGCAGCTTTCTTATGGGCATCTTAGGATCCCCAGTAACCTCCGACTATCAACCATGCTATGAATGAAAAAGCAAAGCTTAGTGCCCTTGCAAGCTAGAGAATTGGTTGTAAAACCATCCATAAAGCCAGGACCCCCAAAGGGCTATCCTCTTAGTGAAAGAATGAACTAGAAAGAAAAACCAGCCTCATAAAGGGAGAAGGACATAGCTCTGAATAAAGTGAGGTAAAATCTCCCCGAAATAATTCGTAAGTATCAAGTGAGGCTTTACAAAGCATTGATGCCAAAATTCATGCTACCTGCTTCGTCAAAAAAACTCTAAGCCAAGAATTTAAAGTGGCCCCAAGTTTGGCATGTCCCTGATGCACTTAGCAAAGTGCAAATCCTTTCTAATGGAATGTACCCTTAATGTATATCTAAAGGATTGCTCACAGGTACCGTTCCAACAAACATGAGATCACAATAAAAATCCAGGAAATACAAGGATATACAAGGAAAAAAGGCATCGTACGAGAAAGTCAGCAGAAAAACCAACAACAAAATCAGACTCACAAAGATGTCAGTATTTAAATGACCATACACAGAAAAATAAATATATGATACTTTTTTTTTAAAAAAAAAGACTTAAAAACATGAAAGGAACAAAAGACTATAAAAATGACCTTGATATGAAAAAATACCAAACAAATTATAAAAATAAAAATAAAATTGCTGAAATTAAAATTTTAAAATCTAAAAGGTTAGAAATCAATAACTTTAAATGCTTACAATTAGAAGAGAGGTTAAAAATAATGAGCTAAATGTCCAACTTAAGTCAGAAAAAGAACAACAGAAAAAACTGAGGGATGTAGTAGGAAAAAAATAATTAGAGAAAGTAATGAAATTGAAAAACAGAGGATCAACAGAGCCAAAGTTCATTCTTTGAAAACTGACAGACTTCTGGAAAAATTTATTAAGTTGAGAGAGAGCATGAATGCATGAATAAGCAATGCTTAAACTGGAAAAGAAGATATAACATATAACTATAGGTAGAGTGAACATTTAAAACATAAAAGTATGAGCAAATCAATACCAATAATTAAAAACATAGATGAAATGGGCAATTTCCTAGAAAATGTAATTTACCAAAACATATACAAGAATAGAAAAGCAGAATGAATTGTTCTATAATCATTGAAGACATTGAATCAGAACCTCAGAATTTCTTCATCTGCTCAATTCCCAGAAAGCTGTCAACCGTGCTGACAGCCCCAAGGCAGGAAACTGGAAGATTTTTCACTGGGGAATCTGAACAGCTTCAGAGATTTTTAAAAACTTCAGGAATGTTTTGAAAATTTCTATGCTCAGGCTGTACCCTAGGCCAATTTAATGTTACCCTGGGAGTAGAACCCAGGTATCTATATTTCTTACTACTTTTTAATGGGATTTATAGCTATGTCTCCCTTCGTGTTCTGACTTGATTTGTGCCTCCTCTCTTTTATTCTGGATCTGTCTTACCAGGGCTTTTTTTCTATTTTATCAGTCCTTTCAAAGAACCGACTTGTGCCTTTACTGAGTCTCTCTATCGTAAACTTGTTTTCTATTTCGTTTGTTTCTACTCTTATCTTTATATTCCTTTCTTTCTACTTTCTCTGTGTTTAATTTATTGCTCTTTTTCTAACTCCTTACAATGGATACTTATATCACTAATTTTCTTTTTTTTTTCCTTTTACTTATTTATTTATTTTTTTATTTCAGCATATTATGGGGGTACAAATGTTAAGGTTACGTACATTGCCCTTGCCCCCCTCCCCCCTCCAGTCAGAGCCTCAAGCCTGACCATCCCCCCGACAGTGCACATCACACTCATTATGTATGTATATACCCATCCCCTCCTTCCCCCTCCCGTCTGCCTGACACCCGATAAGTGTTGTTCCTGTGTGTCCACTTAGATGTTGATCAGCTAATACCAATTGGCTGGTGAGTACATGTGGTGCCTGTCCATCCATTCTTGGGATACTTCACTTAGTAGAACGGGCTTCAGCTCCATTCAGGAAAATACACGAGGTGCTATATCACCATTGCTTCTTGTAGCTGAATAGTACTCCACGGTATACATATACCACATTTTATGAATCCACTCATGTATTGATGGGCACTTGGGTTGTTTCCACAACTTTGCAATTGTGAATTGTGCTGCTATAAACATTCGAGTGCAGGTGTTTTTTTTATAGAGTGTCTTTTGTTCTTTTGGGTAGATGCCCAGTAGTGGGATTGCTGAATCAAACGGTAGATCTACTTGTATCGCTTTCAGGTATCTCCATATTGCTTTCCACAGGGGTTGCACTAGTTTGCAGTCCCACCAGCAGCATAGGAGTGTTCCTATCTCTCCGCATCCACGCCAACATTTATTGTTTTGTGACTTTTTGATAAAGG